>JAZGLO010005084.1:0-85000 GCA_036873155.1 Biomphalaria sudanica
AGGAGAGAGAGTAGAGGGAGTGAGAGAGAGAGAGAGGAAGTGAGAGAGAGAGTGAGAGAGAGTGAGAGAGAGTGAGAGAGAGTGAGAGAGAGTGAGAGAGAGTGAGAGAGAGAGAAAGAGTGAGAGGGAGTGAGAGAGAGTGAGAGAGAGTGAGAGAGATGAGAGGGAAGGAGTGAGAGAGAGTGAGAGAGAGTGAGAGAGAGTGAGAGAGAGTGAGAGGAGTGAGAGGAGAGTGAGAGAGAGTGAGAGAGAGTGAGAGAGAGTGAGAAGTGAGAGAGAGTGAGAGAGAGTGAGAGTGAGAGAGAGAGTGAGAGAGAGTGAGAGAGAGTGAGAGGGAGTGAGAGAGAGAGTGAGAGAGAGAGAGAGTGAGAGGAGTGAGAGAGAGTGAGAGAGAGTGAGAGAGAGTGAGGAGAGAGAGAGTAGAAGAGTGAGAGAGTGAGAGAGTGAGAGAGAGAGAGTGAGAGAGAGTGAGAGAGTGAGAGAGAGTGAGAGGAGTGAGAGAGAGTGAGAGAGAGTAGTGAGGAGGTGAGAGGAGTGAGAGAGAGTGAGAGGGAGTGAGAGAGAGTGAGAGAGAGTGAGAGAGTGAGAGAGAGTGAGAGAGAGAGAGAGTGAGAGAGAGTGAGAGAGAGTGAGAGGAGTGAGAGAGAGTGAGAGAGAGAGAGGGAGGAGAGGAGTGAGAGAGAGTGAGAGGGAGTGAGAGAGAGTGAGAGAGAGGAGAGAGAGAGTGAGAGAGAGTGAGGAGGAGAGAGAGAGAGTGAGAGAGAGAGAGGGAGTGAGAGAGAGTGAGAGAGAGTGAGAGAGAGTGAGAGAGTGAGAGAGAGTGAGAGAGTGAGAGGGAGTGAGAGAGAGTGAGAGAGAGTGAGAGGAGAGTGAGAGAGAGTGAGAGAGAGTGAGAGGAGTGAGAGGGAGTGAGAGAGAGTGAGAGAGAGTGAGAGAGAGTGAGAGGAGGAGAGTGAGAGTGAGAGAGAGTGAGGAGAGAGAGTGAGAGAGTGAGAGTGAGAGAGAGTGAGAGAGAGTGAGAGAGAGTGAAAGAGAGTGAGAGAGAGTGAGAGAGAGTGAGAGGGAGTGAGAGAGAGTGAGAGAGAGTGAGAGAGAGGAGGGTGAGAGAGAGAAATACATAAAGAAAGAGAAAGTGGCAGAAAGATAACTAGTGTGAGAGATAGTACTGAATCCTAGTGAGAGAGAATATCAGAGAGGTTTAAGTATTAAAGATCTGCAGATTGAGCTCCAGGGTTAAAAGCAAAAGACAGGCTGTGGCTTCAGACACTGTTCAACATTCTTCACGCCTTGTTCTTTACTCATCGCAACATGACTGAATCAAAGTGTTAGAAAAACGTAATCAATTACTGCCTATTTCAAGTCCAAAAATAATAATAATACGAATAATTAGCGAAACAAAACATTGTCTAGAAATCTCATCTTAACTCATCTACGCATTTATATTAAGGCATTTTCATAAACACATAAAATATGCATCTCTCTGGCGCTGGCTTTAGCTATAGGCAACATAAGCCATAACTTAGGGCCCCTGCTTTCCTCAGGGCCCCCCCAGAAAGGGTTAAGGGGAAAATTTTCAATCGTCTAGAAGAAAGAGCAAGGGAAAAACTCCCTTACAAGGTGCCCCATTTCCCTAATAGCTTATCAAATCCTAATCCGGCCCTGTATATCTAGAAAGACGATATATGTAACTCTTAGTGTCTTCCTGAGTAGTTCATTAGGTTGTGTTTTTTGTATTAGTAAATTATGGTTCAGTGTTTTATGTAATAGTGCTACTTAATTTTCTACTAAATTAAGCGATTTCACTTATGGCGTGACTCTAGTCAAATGTGAATGTTTGTTTGTTATAAATCTCAAAGCTCTGTTTTGTGTCTGTTCAATGTTTAGAAAGCTTCCATCAACTCACTCTGTCTGGCACACATTTACACAATTTTTATTTTCCCTAACAGAGCATGAATCAATATAAACATTAACTGTCTAGCTTTTAAAATATTGGTACTTAAATAATTATGTTTGATATCGAAATAAATCGTACAGTATTGAGAAATATAGCTGCAATTGTGGAGTTTCCCCTTATATACGCTTTCTTTTGTTTTTTAAAGTATTTTGCTTTTTAAAAAAAAATGTTTTCTTGATTTGAGGAACAGAGATGTAAGAGTCAAAACAGAGGATGCAGTATTCTAATATAGAAGTTTTGTTTGTATCTTGTTTGGTTTATAAAAAAAAGTATAATTACTTTTGTAATCATCACTTGCATGGCGTTAATTAATAAAGAAATAGGGTGCGAGCAGGTCCTGATTTGGGGGAGGGCAGACGAGGATACTGCTCCGGGGACTCTACAAGAGAGGGGCCTTGAAAATTGAGGTTTACAAAATCCAAATTCCGATTTACTCCGAGGGCTACATTTCATCGAAATCATAGAAGACTTTACGCAAAGTTCGTTTCGTTAACGCGGAAATTCAGTTTTTAATCAATTATATTGGACTTCAACAAATTACTTCATTTTTTGTTCAAATAATTTTATTTCTTGTCAATACTTCTACTATACTATGAAAGTCATCTTAAAGCAAAATCTTTTGAAATATGAAGTAATCAATCTCAAAGCACAACTCTCTGAAATACTAAGTAGTCAAATCCGTGATTGGTATCTCAAAGCAATACCTTCTAAAATATTAAATCAATGAATATCGAACTAAAAGCTGAATTTGGTTTTGATGTATCGAGATGGAAAAAGAGGAAGAACGAGTTGGGGGACTGTGGGCATAATTTAAGTACACGGTCTTGTCATTACAGATGACATTAAATGACAACATTTCACATAAATGTGTCAAGATCTGGCTGGCACCCGGAGGTCAGAGACCGTTCCTTCTGGGGCCTTCACTTTCAATGTTTGTTTGTTTCTGAAATGTCTTCAAGTCTGCTGGTGAAGAGATCACGAGAGGGGGAAGAGAGGGGACTAGCCATTCACTTACATTGCTTGATCCTCCACGACCTGATTTGCCTCTTTCTTCAACTTCCTCTCTCCCTCTCTACTATTTCTTGCCTCTCACTGTAACTGTCACTCTGTCTCTATGTCTAGTTGATCTCTATGTTGATACATGAATGTATGTAGTTTTCTTTTTTAAAAACTTTATTAATTGTATATATTTTTCTCTTTACGGCTTTCTCTCTCTTTCTTTCAATTTCTCTCTCTCTCTCCCTCTCTCTCTCTCCCTCTCTCTCTCTCTCTCTCCCTCTCTCTCTCTCTCTCTCTCCCTCCCTCTCTCTCTCTCTCTCCCTCTCTCTCTCTCTCTCTCTCCCCCTCTCTCTCTCCCCCTCTCTCTCTCCCTCTCCCTCTCTCTCCCTCTCCCTCTCTCTCTCCCTCTCTCTCTCTCTCTCTCTCTCATATATCTTTTTAATTTCTTCAGTGTGTACAAATCTCGTTTATTTTCCTTGTATTCCCCTTCATCTTTTTATCTTTCTTTAGTTCTCTCATTCCTTCTCTCATTCATTCTCTCATTCATTCTCTCATTCCTTCTCTCATTCATTCTCTCATTCATTCTCTCATTCCTTCTCTCATTCATTCTCTCATTCATTCTCTCATTCATTCTCTCATTCCTTCTCTCATTCATTCTCTCATTCATTCTCTCATTCCTTCTCTCATTCATTCTCTCATTCATTCTCTCATTCATTCTCTCATTCATTCTCTCATTCATTCTCTCATTCATTCTCTCATTCCTTCTCTCATTCATTCTCTCATTCATTCTCTCATTCATTCTCTCATTCATTCTCTCATTCATTCTCTCATTCATTCTCTCATTCATTCTCTCATTCATTCTCTCATTCATTCTCTCTCCATCTATCTATCTATCTATCTATCTATCTATCTATCTATCTATCTATCTATCTATCTATCTATCTATCTATCTGTCTATCTATCTATCTATCTATCTGTCTATCTATCTATCTATCTGTCTGTCTATCTATCTATCTATCTATCTATCTATCTATCTATCTATTTATCTATCTATCTATCTATCTATCTATCTATCTATCTATCTATCTATCTATTTATTTATCTATCTATCTATCTATCTATCTATCTATCTATCTATCTATCTATCTATCTATCTATCTATCTATCTATTTATCTATCTATCTATCTATCTATTTATCTATCTATCTATCTATCTATCTATCTATCTATCTATCTATCTATCTATTTATCCGTCCCTCTTTCATTTTCTATCACTCACGGCTGGTTGCACTCTCTACCTCAATAACTTTGTGAGGTCTAAAAAAAAATGGCCGCACTACTCGTCCTAACTTGATCTTTTTAATGCACTCAGAACACACACACAAACATACACACGCTCTCACACACGAAATATCCCCCACACACACACACGCTCTCACACATACACACACTATGATTAGCTGGTGCCATTTTTATGACATTGCTTTTAGTTCAACGTGCGTATAGATGACTTTTTATTTCGTTAGTAAAATAAAGTTAGGATCATACTTTTTCTTCTACCCGCCTCTACATCTGACTCCTCTAAATAAGTTCTCATATATACCATAGTGACCATGTATCCAAAGCAGGGAAGCCAGTGCTAAGTTGTATTATGCTGTTCTATGTTTTCTAACATTTAATTTGTTTAGTTTGAAATGCAGAATCAACATGTTTTAAGTTTTAAAAATAATAAAAAATAATTTTTTTTCTCTCTAAACTGAGAATGAAAGATGAAAACATGGATCTGTGTTTATCAACAAAAAAATAGAGAAATGATTCTAAACTGAATGTACTACATTTTAAAGTGAAAACATTTAGTAACAGATTATAAAAAAACAGTCTGTAATATAAATTGGTAAGTGTTTGAGTTTATGTGACTATTTAGTTTAGATATAGTTATGTTGTTGCGCAATCAGCAATGTCACGATTCTATGATTATAGCTGATAAAGCAGAATACAAAATAGGTCACAGTGTATCAGAAAAATGTCCTTTCGTTATTAAGAAGAGTGATTTAATAAAAGGTCTAGTAATGAATGAAGGTTACAGATTATTCCGAACTTATGTGATACAGACGTTATTTCAAAAGGGTAGATGATTGACTGGTAAATGGCTGTATTTTTGGGAGTATATATTGCATACAAATAAATTAAGGTAAGAAGAAACATGTTTAAGGAAATATAATTAAGGATTGTATAGAGCTGTGATCCAGTTATATATGTATTTTAATTAATTTAAACGCATTTTGGCTTAACACTAATTAGAGGACGTTAATCAAGTTTTTTTTTTTTGTTTTTTTTTGGTTGAGGTGAAGGTCGTAATGGTGACGACTCAATGTAAGGGGAGAGTATCGATTACTTTCCAGAAATTAGCTCATTGGCTCAATACGAAAATATAGTCCCCCCCCCCCGCTTGCCCCTTCCCCCATTCACACCCACACTCTCAGAAGTATCTAATGAAAAAAAAAACAAAAATTTTATAAGAATACGTTTCACTGGCATAGAGGCAAGTAGCTGGCTGCAGATGGTCTCTGAAAGAGACGGTTGGGAAGCCCTCACTGACATAGAGGCAAGTAGCTGGCTGCAGATGGCCTCTGAAAGAGACGGTTAGGAAGCCCTCACTGACATAGAGGCAAGTAGCTGGCTGCAGATGGCCTCTGAAAGAGACGGTTGGGAAGCCCTCACTGACATAGAGGCAAGTAGCTGGCTGCAGATGGCCTCTAAAAGAGACGGTTAGGAAGCCCTCACTGACATAGAGGCAAGTAGCTGGCTGCAGATGGCCTCTGAAAGAGACGGTTGGGAAGCCCTCACTGACATAGAGGCAAGTAGCTGGCTGCAGATGGCCTCTGAAAGAGACGGTTGGGAAGCCCTCACTGAGATAGAGGCAAGTAGCTGGCTGCAGATGACCTCTGAAAGAGACGGTTGGGAAGCCCTCACTGACATAGAGGCAAGTAGCTGGCTGCAGATGGCCTCTGAAAGAGACGGTTGGGAAGCCCTCACTGAGATAGAGGCAAGTAGCTGGCTGCAGATGGTCTCTGAAAGAGACGGTTGGGAAGCCCTCACTAAGATAGAGGCAAGTAGCTGGCTGCAGATGGTCTCTGAAAGAGACGGTTAGGAAGCCCTCACTGAGATAGAGGCAAGTAGCTGGCTGCAGACGGCCTCTGAAAGAGACGGTTGGGTAGCCCTCACTGAGATAGAGGCAAGTAGCTGGCTGCAGATGGCCTCTGAAAGAGACGGTTGGGAAGCCTTCACTGAAGGCAAGCGCAGAAGACGGAAAGAAAACTTAAATAGACCGCCGTTGGACAAAGGCTTTGTCTGCACGAGAAGCGAAAAATATGCAGGTCGAAACATAGTCATGTAACACTGCAATCATCCTTAATCTTCGCAATCAAAGACATTGCCATTATATAATACGTTTGTTTAAAAGTAAGTCTGTTCAAGACCATTGAAAGTTTTATACTAAGGTTAAAATACGCCTACATTGGTTTTGTTGTACTAAATGTCACTCATTGGCCTCCTTCAGTCGTGAAACGACTATGGTTCATCTCGCATACTTTTTCATATGGCTGTGAAGCCCTATTTTGGAGAGACACTCCCGTCCACATATATTGCATGTCAAGGTGGCGTTCGCTTTGGTGGTAGAGGAGCTGGCCATTTTCCGTGTGGCACGCTTTTTTTTCAAGAGCCGAGGCCCATGTTTTCTCGCTGTCTGTAGCTTTCTTGGTCACCGTCTCTCTCCAACTAGTGCGGTCTAAGGCTATGTCATCCCAATGGTCAGTATCAATGTTTACTGATTTTAAATCCCTTTTTATCACATTAACGTAACGGAGGTGGGGGCGACCAGTTTTTCTTTTTCTCAGTATTACACACTTTCTTTCCATGTTATTTTTAAGATCCTTCGAAGGCAGCGCAAGTGGAATGAGTTTAGTTTTCTCTCTTGTTTTGTGTAGGTTGTCCACGACCGGTTGCCGTAGAATAGCGTGCTAAGAACACATGCCTTGTAGACCTCCATTTTGGTCGCTGTGGTGAGCTTCTGGTTTTCCTAAAGTCTTGGTCGGAGTCTAGCGAAGGTTGATGCGGTCTTCCCTATGCGTTTTTTTTTTAATCTCCTCTTCTAGTTACAGGTCACCTTGAATTGTAAACGAATTCTTTACTAGACTTTTGGAGCTACAAACCATAGAACGATCATCAACAATCCTATAAATATATATACACATTTTATTCGAAGTCATGATCTTAAAATATCCCAATCCTCTGAACTGCTTTGATACTGATATATATATAAAGAGAGACAGACAGACAGACAAAATAATATATAGACAGAAAAAGTGATGTAGGTATATCTTTTTTTTTCCATTTTTCTGCACTTTTTCAATTTTATTTTCAATTTACTTTTTTCAATTTGTGACTTATTCCTTAAAAAATGTAAGAATATTTCAGACTTATTTAAAAGACTTATAAGTAACGAAAGGTAATTCACGATGATCAGCCAAATCGAATTTGACTTTATGAAATTTTAAAATACCCACGCACACAAAATCTACAGTAAAAAAAAAAAATCATTTTGAAGCTCAATTGTGAGTGATTTGTATGCAAACAGCTTCCTCCCCCCCCCCCCAACCCAGTTTGTGCGTAGTGCTTTCCCCTGTTTGTTAAAGAAATCCCACAAACTCCGCGAGTTCTTCTCCGATGACATTTGACTAGCTCGAGGCTATGATTGCCAACTCTTCAATTCACACATATGATCAACGCCTCAACATGTCTCACTTGGTTGCCAAGTCTGGACATTTTTGTTAAAATAAGTTTTTAATAACGATTCTTTATTTACCTTTTACTTCTGCATCGATGGGAAGTCTCCAGATTTTGATTATTTCATGTTTCTGCTGAAACTGTTCGCCTATAATTGAAAATGTTCGGTTCTATATAGGTCATTATTTATTTAGAATGTGTATACGCTTGAAAATAATACTGGCTAACGCGGAATAAATTAAACTAGATGAATCTTTAACAGACTACTTCGACTAATTATTGGCTGTATGAATGTTATTAAAATACACACACAAAATATCGTATATCCTGCGCAGCCACACACGACCTTAGAATCAGCCTAATGCGCTCCCTGGTCACGGCCGCAGTTTTATATGCTTGCAGATTTCGGACGCTGACTGCAGATATCGAGGAGGACCCTAGCAATGGAATTAAGATGCTATAGAAAGATCCTAGGTATCACTTACAAGGAGTCGCGGGTGGCTGAGTGGTAAATCGCTTGGCTTCCGAGCTTTAAGGTCCCGGGTTCAAATCCCGATGAAGACCGGGATTTTTAATGCGCCTCAGATTCCACACAGCTCTAATGGCTACCTGGTATTAGTTGGGGAAAAGTAAGGGCGGTTGGTCGTTAACACCCTCGTTAACCGTTGGCCACAGAAACAGTGGATCTTAACACCATCTGCTCTATAGACCACGCGGTCTGAAAGGGAAACTTTACTTCTGTATCACTTACAAAGACGCATCACAAATAAAGAGATTCTCGTCTCATCTGTCCCTTGACTTTCGTTGTAGTAATCTTGTGACAGTTCGCGTGGCCAAATTTTAAAGTAGAAACGCAATGTACATGTTAGAACTTGTTGCCAACTTTTATTCAAGGCGTTTTATTGTTTCGCACATGTTTTCTTAAGACTCGAACCGACGATAGGTCTAGCGCGAGAGAACCACACAAGATCACGTGACTCAATTGTTTAAAAAAAAACATTATTCGAGTATTTGCATACTTTAAATTTGCATTTGCATACTCTAAATGCATGACGCGTAGGACGCAATCATCTTCTTTTCTGAAGTAACGTCTGTATTATATAAGATAAGAAGATAAGATAAGATTACGTTTTCATTGTATGCTTTCGTGTCCGAGGTATTTAACAGTGCAAGTAGATTTAAATTAGTATTTTTTTGTATCTCAGTGAATTCATCTCGTGGTTAAAAAGTGCCACTTGAAAGAAAGAGTTCTTACGTGCATTTGTCCCAGCATGTTTACAATTTGTACACAAATTGTGCTTCTCTTTACACTCTTGAAGATTAGTTTATAAGTCGGGGATTTTTGAATAAAGAGAAACTACCTTTTGTTATGCTTGTATTAATGGTTTTTTTCATTGGGCGTGGTGGTCAAGCGGTAATATGCTTGGCTTCCAAACCGAGGGAGTCAAGCTCGTATACCGGAACAAACTGACATTTTTAATTTCGGGAATTTAAATCTAATGGGTGGGTCATACTGTGGGGGTGGCGGAGAGTAAGGCGGCTATTCATCGTGCTGGCCACCTGACACTCTTGTTAGCTGTCAGCCAGTGAAATAGATTTCAAATCTTTACATCATTACCCGCCCCTAACCCCCCCCCCCCCAAACACACACACACAGATTAAAAGTTAAGGTACCTAAAGCTTTTTACAAACCTAATATCAGTTCACTCTGTCTGTCTGTATGTCTGTCTGGTAAAAAGTTTTGAACACGTCATTTTCTCCAACACCCAATCTCGGATTAAGCTGAAATTTAGCACAATTATTTCTTTTACCTGACAACACAACAATCTTTAACATGGGAAAGAAATCGTACTTGACAGATGTGGTGGTATAAGTTGAATAAGTCCCCTTGAGGATTCTTGAGCCCAAAGTGAACATTTTTGTTATGCATTTAAAAGATGATCATGTAAAACATTCGCCTTTCTTCCCTTCCCCTTTTAACTGGTCCAGACAAGTGATTGGATCATAGCGGCATTCAGAAAGCTAGAAGCTAAACAAAAACAAACGCATAGATTTATTATCTCTAGGTCAATCGTATATAAAATAACATTGCTGATACAAACCAATTGATACAATTACACTTAATATAAGCTTTGTTGTTGTTGTTTTTTTTAAAGATTTTTTTTTCTTGTTACCAAAAAAGTTTTTAAAGATTTTTAAAATGTGTTTCCTAGCTTTTTAAAAACTGCTGTAACCTTTTTTATTTAGTGATAGCAAATCGAAGACCTGATAACTCTCTCTGACTGACTTCTAGTTATAAATCACATTGTTAGAATATGATGACAGAAAAAAAAATATATCACGTCATTTGCATTTCTATTGTTTGTATATTAAGATGAATCCGTCGAATAGATGGCGTTACATCCATACATCTCCAGTAGCGAGTGACTAGCCACACAGAGTTGAATTCGGACTGGGATTTAGAGTCTCGCATAAGCAAACAGTTTTTTTTTTTTTCTCTCCTTAATTTTGTCTAGATCTAGGTATTTTTTTTTTACTCTTACTAATCGTTTCCCCCTGTCCGCTTAATGTCACAAAAGAAATGTTAAATAAAGTAATATTGTTTTTTTTTTAATTCGATTTAAATGTTTTATTAAAAATATCTTTTGCTTGAGGATACAAAATACCTAGATTCTATGTATTAAAACACAAATAGAACAACAATGGAATCTGTGACCTAGAATTAGGATAGGTCATAAGACCAGTGACCTGTACTGTACTGGCAAGTTAGTCCAGTGGTACTTTGTGGTTCCAATTATATTATCTAGGCTAATAACTATAGCCTCTAGATGTACAAAACTACTGAGACAGACAAGTCATAAGTCTGAGATTTCAGTTGCAACAAAAACAAAAAAGGAGTTTATTTACAAGCAAAAGAAAAAGATCCTGAAGAATATAAATGGCAATAAAGGCTCACCAAAGAAAATGACATAATGAAACAAAGTAAAGTAGCAAGACAGTTTCCGGTCAATATAATGAAAGGACCACCATCATAGAGGCACAATAATGTCTTATGCCGAAAAACCAAAAAGATGGTTTACAATAATATCATACATGCATCAACAATGAAATAACGTCATTCATGAGACACACTACTGTCTCGTATCTAAACAAAAAGATGTCTATAAAAAAAAAAACATACAGGAGAGGATAAGAGACTAAGTAGACCTATACCACTTACATAAACCAACTTAGTACTAACAAATAAATAAAGTCTACTTAGCTCATTATCTAAATACTCCTCCCACAACAGTGGCACACTCCTCGAGTAACAAAGCAATAGTACAACAACATAAGTATAGTTAAACATTATAGAGATTTAGTTCAAACTACACTGGTCAGTTGAGAGACTCAAGAGAGAGTGGCAATTGTAAACAGTTAACAGGGACTTAAATCAAGTAATAAAGGGGACTAACTCTAATAAAAAAAAAATAAAGGTAGCCACCTTATTGTCACACTTGTCACAGAATCACAAGGTCAAGTTTTAGCATTCAAAAGTGAACATTAGCAAGAGGGTGGAGGAGTGGTTGATGTTTCAGAAGGGGGAGGGAAGGAATACATATGTTAGCAACACATTTTACATATTTCTGATGTTTTACATGTTTCAGAAGGAGGAGGCAAGGAATACATATGTTAGCAACACATTTTACATATTTCTGATTTTTTACATGTTTCAGATATTTTACAAGTTTTTTATGTTCCTTCAGGTTTGAAGATAATTACATCCTAGACCAAAATTGCCACAGGACGAGGGAGAATCGAAGAGGGCACCATCGGTCCAGAGGTAGACAAAATGAGGACAAATACTTGAAAAAGAAAGTTGCTTAAACAAAAAGTCAAATTTCTGCCCAGTAAATAATTTCAAGCTGCAGTACTAGTCAAGTCTTGAGTCGATTTGTGAACGGCCAGTGTTGGCCTAACTATTGTTCCCTACTGTTGTATACTATTTTCAGAGTTAATGTAATATTTAACCACATATGTGAGTATTGAAGAGTCAATTTCCCCTTGTTGGTAGAAAAATAAATAATGACCAGTAATTAATTGACTCATTGGTTAATCTTGTTAATCTACTGTTTACGTCAATGAGTAGTTGTGCAAAGCTTGTTCCGGCTGAAGGGGTGTTGATTTGTGAACGGCCGGTGTTGGCCTAACTTTGTTCCCTAATGTTGTTTACTATTCTCAGAGTTAATGTAATACTCTACGTACTTCTTCATAATGGTCCAAAGAGTTGAGTCAAAGTCACTTGGAACTCTAGGCCTATGGAAGCTTGCCTCTATATGCCTGTCTGAACAACTGTCTCAGAAAGATCCAAGCAGATGTACAATATTACATCCCTATTACTGATGGCTCGCATCCCAAACGAGACTAAAATCCGAGCACACCGGGGAAACTCATCCATATTACTTCTCTGTGCCACATAAGCCGTGCAGGTTTCAGGCATAGAAAAAAACGGCCCCTTGAGAAACGGTGAGTGGATAGAGACAAGTTCGTTGGGGCTTTCTTTCATACCCGCCAGGGCAATAGACTGGGTCTTTAGGCACCACAACGGTGATTTTTTTGGCCTCCATCTTAGCCTAATCGTCTCTTCTAACGACCGAGCGTCACGGCGAGGCTGAAAAGCACTGCCCGGGATACTCAGGGATGGCTGCCTGGTAGTGCGGTTTGCGCGCTGGACTGTCGTTCAGATTTATCGATAGTCCAGGGTTCCGTCGGTAATGACTTATTGTCAACTTCACACCTCCTGCAGGATGGAGAAAGAAGACGGTGGACAGGGTTGAAACTCGGGACCTTGTGACGACAGCCCGAAGCGCATATCACACGGCAACGCAGACATCATGGTCTCACATCCAGCAACAAATTTTCAGCCGAACCTCACCGCGACATCTCCCTCTAATAAGCGAAGGAATAAAGTGAACTACATAATTACGATTGAGATTAAACAAGACAAAATGAGGACACTAAACAGGAAGTTGATGCTTGTGAGCGCGTGAGGTTAAACCTTAGAGTACAGTCTAATTAGACACATTTTTTTACGCTGCCATCTTTAACGGAAATTGGGCGGAAGTGATGGTTACTAAGAAAAACAAAACAAAAGCATATACTCTTAAACCAAATTTCTTGTTAGGAATTGGACGGGCCTTTATAGTGTTGCACTATAGTGCACTGTATAATATATTTTCTCAATCACGCTCCGAACATGGATATCTCTAACTGTAAATGCGAAATAATTGTATTCTTTTATATAGATATCTAAATATAATTATACTATGTCTTAGATACTGCTTGAAGGTCTATATATTTGTAGGCTTTGCAGACTTTACACTTCTTAATTGCAGGAGGTAGAATATAGTCATTGCAACAAAAGTAAATTTGTGTAAATGTTTATTTAGCATAACTAATTTTCATAAGAGAAAGAGATAGAGAGAGAGAAAGAGATAGAGAGAGAAACAGAGAAAGAGAGAGAAAGAGAGAAAGAAAGAGAGAGAAAGATAGAGAGAGAGAGAAAGACATGAAATGTCCCTGGAGATATTATCTTTCGTGCAGATACATTTTTTGCTTACCTGATACTTGACACATGGCGTGGATATAAATCGCTAGCTATTACTCCCCTTGCAAGCCACATAGAAGTGGTCTCTCTGACCTACGACATATCTGGATAACTTTCAATTTACGCACATAAATATTTAACTCTATCACATCTACGTAACATGTGGGAAAAAAATACATACAGCTTCTTGAAAGAGTTTCATAATATCTACAGCTTAAAGCAGACGATACTTGTCTGACAGTTAAGAGTTAATGGTCTCCAAATGTCGAAAATCAAATGATAAAATGAAATTCAAACTTTATAAAAAAATATATATAAAAAAACTTTATACATTTTTTAAAATAATTTCTTTTGCCTGCCTAATGATCTCCAGTAAAACGCCCAAATGTAAAGCGACAGATTAGATGAATGGTTGGTCTATACAAATCCTGGTCTACATAAAATTATCGGATAGCAATGCAATAGATTCAGTGAATAGCAGGTCCTTTTGTGTGGGACTAAGCGTACTGGCTGTTTGTTTACTCGGTAAAATGATTCGGTTTAATAAGACAGCTCATTAAGACTGCCTGGGTAGATGTTTACAGCAAGGGTTTGGGGTGGGAGGGAAAGTCTTGTAGGTAGATCTAGATTGGTGAAGAGGAAAGGTCATATCCAGGAAGAGGTTCGCAGGGCGCGGTGTAAGAACTTTTTGATATGTAAGATGACGCATAGGGACAATTTATGAATTAAAAAAATAAATACGACTTATTAAATGCCCCCCCCCCATACAAATTTGGAACTATAAGATCTGCTCGGTCTTGAATGTAGTCAATGAATGCATGAAGACTATAAACATAGAAAGAGACGGGCGCTTAGTGAGAGTGAGAAAAAGAGAGAGAGAGAGAGAGAGAGAGAGAGAGAGTAAAAAAAGTGAAAGGGAGCTTGAAAGATATCTAAAGGGTATAAAAGAGAGCAAAGATTAAAATTTGTTACATCCTGATCTAAACATTTCACGTGTGAATTATGAGTGGGTCTGGTGTGAATTTATATTGTGTTTTTTTTTCGTAACATGTACAAATGTATGCTATTAACTTAAATACTGTATTAAGTTATGTGCATGTGTTTGTGTGTGTGTGTGTGTGTGTGTGCATTTACGTGTGTAGCAAGGTGTGTAGCAAGGTGTGTCGCAAGGTGTGTAGCATGGTGTGTAGCATGGTGTGTAGCATGGTGTGTAGCAAGGTTCCTCGAATGAACATACAGCTCTAAGTCATTTTTAATTATTCATACTTGTTGTATGGATTGCATGCACTGCCCGATGGCCGTGATACAAGTTCACCTGACATAAACCACTGTCAGTATCCAAGAGGGCCCTATTTCTACTCATCAAATGGCATCGGCCATTATTGGGAGTCGACCATTAAGATGGCCAGATGACCTAGTTCTCCCGTCTGGTTGTCTGGTAGATTTATTAGGGCGGTGGCGATAAATTACACAATTTGATTGGGCGGCGGCCCCCGACAACTTGTTCCGAATGACTTAACACGAGACGTGCCAAATGTCCACACGTTATCTGGACACCAGTAGATTTAATGTCCACTATAACTGGACAGTAACACTGTACTCCTGGGACTGCTATGGGATAAAATGGTTATACTGGGTGACTCAATCACAAAAGATGCTTAACGCCCGTGATCATAACACGTTTAAATGTGTAAGAGGTCACGTGACAAACGTTCATTCAGTTTTATCCTACACTAATGTCATTTACTGAGACTCAAACCTAACCCTTTTAGACTCAGGTATAACAAACTACCGCTATTGTGAAGTCTCGGGTGAATGTAAAGATCCAACTCGCGTTCCATCGAACTAAACTTTCTTGACGGATTCTCATTGAACTGTCAAACAGCCATGTTCTAATCCAGTATGTTGAAAGCGTTAGGTTGTGGAATAGTCAATTAAGAATTAATTAAGAAAAACAAAAATACTGAGATAATGTTACGAACATGCGAGCAGATTGAGTTAATCTGGTACTAAACCATGGAAAAATGGGTTGTTATGCAAACCATACATAGTTGCATTAGTTAAACAGTTTTTGTTTAGAGCGATGGCGCCCAAACTTTTTTGGCCTGGTTGCCATATATGTGTCGGAAACACATGTCACGGGCCGCATCTGTGCTAAAAATAGTCGAGTCCAATGAAACCGAGGCTATGCGTATTGACAGTGCACTTTGGGTAGACGTTTTGATTGGCTGGATAGAACTGCGTCACCGGTCAGATGAGGTTTAGAGAGTTGTGAGTCGTTGTGTCCGAAACGTTTTTTTTAAAAGCTAGCAAAATTGTTTTTAAATCCTTTAAAAAAACACAAATCCATAAACAACTGTCTCTCAAGAAAGTAGAAGTTATTTCCTTTATTTAAATATGAAACAAATAATTAAATACCAATAATTAATTGACTAATTTTTAATCGATTCCTGTTTTGTTAAGTAAAATAAACCACTGTTTCAACTTGATCCGAGAACGGGTGTGGGAGAAATAACGTTTTAAATCTGTGAAGCGGACAAAACCCGACATATTTAGCCACATATGTGACTATTGAAGAATTAATTTCCCCTTGATGGTGGAAAAAGAAAAAAAATGACCAGTAATTAATTGACTCATTGGTTAATCTTGTTAATCTACTGTTTACGTCAATGAGTAGTTGTGCAAAATTTGATCCGGTTGAATGCGTGTGGGAGAAATATCGTGTCCAATCTTTTTACCAGACAGACAGTTGATATTAGCTTTGTACAAACTGACCAAATGCCACACACCTTTCCATTTAATTTGTTCAAACAGCTTGCATCTCGCTGCCATCACGTCTGTCATTAGACTTTGTTTACGGCTCATGTTTCGCAGGTTTACAGTATCCCTGACCACGTGACCCTATCATTCTCCCGTTACCTTGAGGCTCAAGATGCAAAACAAATTAAAACAATTTCCAAGGGAGTTTACTCAAGAAAACAAAAATTGGTTCTCAATACTTTTGTAACTCTCTATTACCTAAAACAAAAAGTTCATTTAAACATGGCGGTAAAATGAAGTAGAGTGAGCAGGATTATTTGACAACACAGTTTTATTCAAACCCCCCCCCCCAAAAAAATAGTCTCATATGTTCTGCGATATCTAGTTCGTCTCTGGCTAATCAGGCGATACACCATGTAATATCTACAGTGCTGGATATACATATGAGCTACTCAAACATAGGCTATGATACCAATTTGCACTGATGACCACCAGAGTTGTCCGACGAAGCAATTACTTATACTAAAATATACTGTAATAGTTTGATATAATTCCAATTTAAATATTGGCAGTGTCTTCGATTCCGAAGAGTAAGGATGAGTGTAGCGTTTCACATGACCACGTCAATCCAGTTGCAACTTGCATGCAGACAAAGTCTTCTGTGGGTCTATTGAAGTTTTCTTTTTGAGAATTACTCCTTTTAAAAGAACATTTGTTTCTTTTGAAAAAGAGTTCTGAATAAATGTAATGGCGTAGCTAGGGTGGGGGGGGGGGGAGAATTTGAAAATCCGGCAGGGCCCCCACTTGAAACAGTGCTTTTTACATTAAATATTAAATATCAAGCAAAATGCAGGGGCCCCCAAAAAGGCCAAGCCCCCACGGGCCCCCAAATGATGGCAAATTCCTAGCTACGCGCCTGTAAACTCTCTATCAGTTTTATCCTCTGTGTATCCAGCATTCATGTCTGGTATTGACTTCAACACGATACTTTTTTAGACTGATTGTCACAATGTGTTACTTGATGTCACGATGTGTTACTTGATGTCAAGATGTGTTACTTGATGTCACGATGAGATTGTGTTGATAAAACAATGAGTCTCTGATGTTTTTAGTTTGTATAGTTCTCTCTAAATTCTTAAACAATATGAGATGAACCATGCCTGGATTACTAAGACTACAAACGGAAATGACAAAAATAGATACAGGTAGATAGATAGATAGATAGATAGATAGATAATAGATAGATAGATAGATAGATAAAATAGTAATAATTATTGTAATTATAAAAAAAAACATAATTTATGCAAACATGCGCAATAGCATTGAAAATGAATCCCAAGCAAGGCGTCTTAGGGTTACTTAATTTTTTTTAAGGATACATTTTTTTTCTACCTCTCAGAAAAGGGGATGGAAGTGATAGGGGTGGGGGGGGTGGGGAGGGTGCGATACTGCTTCAGACCTGCCACGCATTTTGAAAAGAAATTCCAATTGAGTCACTATCAAGGAGATATTTCAAGAAAAATTCTTTCCTTTTGTATGAATCTTGATCTTGCACTCCAAGAGAAATACTTTGAGCTTACAATGTGTAATAATAATGATGATGATGAAAAGAATAAGACTAGCAGTCCTCACTAGCCCCGTTTCAACTCTCATTAGGATCGCAACTGGGAACTTCACAACCTACACCCATTCATCTTCTTGTATTGAATGCCTCATCGATGGTATGCCGTAGTTGTCAGGGTTCTAACCAATTTCACCTGGACTGCTAGCTACTACATCTACCTGCCACAGAGATGTGTGGTATGTGTATGTGTGTGTGTATGTGAGAGAGAGAGAGAGAGATACTGTGTATGTGTGTGAGACTGTGTATGTGTGAGAGAGAGAGAGAGACTGTATGTGTGTGTGTGTGTTAGAGAGAGAGAGAGAGAGACTGTGTATATGTGCGAAAGGGGCAGATAAATACACTTCAAATGCGTTGTTTGCTTACGTTCGATTCCATCAAAGCAAATAGTTACTTCCCTTGCAAAGCATCTATCTGAACCAAACTTGTACATCTCAATAGCTGCACTGTGTTCAAAGATTTTCTTGGCATTTATGAACTCCCAGCCTTTACCCACCTCATTCCTAATCACCCTCTCCTACCACAAGGAGACCCTTTCCTAACAAATTGGAACTGTTCTGGACTACAAATTAAAAAGTAGTAGTTACTGACCTGTAGTTAAATTCAAATCTGTGCTCTAGGATAATGAAACAGGAAGTAAGATTCGTTTCCTGTTAATTTTGTTCTCTCCTTAACTAATCGAGTCGGACAATAAGCTAGCTATATGGCTATTTGTAGACTTATAACGTTTAATGAATTCGTTTTTTAGCCACAAGTACCTGGCATCTAGTATAGCCTCCTTCAGCCGCGAAACGACTATGGTTCATCTAATAGACATATGAGATAAATGCCTGTACTTTAGCTATGGTTTGAAACGATATCGCCCACACACCAGTCCCCCCCCCCCCCCCCGCGATCTCCACACAGCTGATCTATCAAAAGGAAAGGCAATTGCCGATACAAATATGGGATCAGCGACATCCCATTCTCTGCCCTTGGTGTAGACTGTGTGCTGCCAGCTGCCTAGGGGTCGAGGATTTCTGATTATTCTTCAGGGTTGACTCTCAAAGCCTTTCCCATGTTTGAGTAGAGCTGCAAGTCAGCAGAGTTTTGAATTCAGTTTTTCTTTCACCTAAGTAAGGAGGTTAGACATTAGCCTATTTCCTAGAAACACTAATACTAAACCATGTTCTTAACAGTATCCTTACGAACGCCTTAAAAGGAGAAATCAGGAAAAAAAAAATCCTGCGTAACCGGGCGTGTAAACATAAATAAATTCACATTTGTTTCAAAGAGATATTCAGAGATCTAACTATGTTCAAGTGTGGTAGGTTTATAAACACTTGCACATTCAAGCATTTAAAGCTTAATTTGTGTGTGTGTGTGTGTGTGTGTTAAAGGCGACGTGAAAGACCTCTTTACCTCTGTAGACATTCATATACCCTAATTCAAGAGCCACGGCTTCCAATAGAACCATAAAAGGGTTTTAAATTTATAATTAAGTAAAATTGCCTTTTTGATGGTAGCACTTGGCATTCTCGATATATGCAACCCTATTTTGTTAATTTCCCACGACGTGGGCCTATCGGGTGCCTAACTCTCCAAATTTTGTAATCAATAAGTTGGTGCTTCTTGTGACATTATTATTATAGCTATTATAAGCATGCTCAGAGCGCTTTCGGTCCAATCTCATTTGTGGACCAGTGGGGGAGGGGGTATCTAGGAGTTGGTTTTCCGTGCTGCCTTTAGGCGCTCAGTAAACACAACTTTGCCCGAGTCGGGTGTCGAACCTCGAGACCCTTATAGGTAGCCAAGCCAAGCCAAGTTCAAGCGCACCTCTCGACCACGCTTCCCACATCTAAGTTTCTGAGCTGAGGACATTCAGCAGACCTCCTGCCTCGTCAATAAGTAAGTATTCGGAAGTATTCGGAAGTATTCGGAAGTATTCGGAAAGAAAGTATCCTTTTGTGCTCATAAATATTTCTATTTATGTATTAGGAACAACATTGGGAAACAAACGAGTGCTTGTCCTCTCGAGCCTGACAAGTGTGCTACTTACAGGGGTGGAAAGTGCTTTAGTTGTGCCACTGACGTGGTAAGTAATAACAGGTTCTATTTTCGAGGCGTGTGTGTGTTTTTTCCCTTCTCGTTAATGACGTCATTCTTTTCATTCAAAGAACAACCGATGTTTTAATGGGAGGGGGGGGGGAACAAAAACGGCTCTAATTAATTAAGTCTGGTCTAAGAAACTGATTAACGAATTAACATTTACACCGTGTTGTTGTTGTTTTTACATGTGTGTGTCTGTGAAAAAGTGTATGTGAGAGAGAGAGAGAGAGAGAGCATGTGTAAATGGGAGTGTGTGTGAGAGAATATGTGTGTGTGTGTGTGTGTCAATGAGAATGCATTAGGTGGGTATGTGTCTTGTATTTATTCTCCAGAACGTGGGTAGACATGAAATAAACCTAATTTAATTTCTAACGAGGAACAGGCCAGGCCATTCAAAACAAGAAAGGGGGGAAACAAAGGATCACGACTACGCACACTAGTATCCTCACACTGCATGCTCACGTTAGCCTCGTCACACTGGCCTCCTCACACTGGTCTCGTCACACTGGTCTCGTCACACTGGTCTCGTCACACTGGTCTCTTCACACTGGTCTCGTCACACTGGTCTCTTCACACTGGTCTCGTCACACTGGTCTCGTCACACTGGCCTCCTCACACTGGTCTCGTCACACTGGTCTCGTCACACTGGTCTCCTCACACTGGTCTCCTCACACTGGTCTCCTCACACTGGTCTCCTCACACTGGTCTCCTCACACTGGTCTCCTCACACTGGTCTCCTCGCACTGGCCTCCTCGCACTGGCCTCTTCACACTGGCCTCCTCACATTGACATCCTCCCACTAATTTTCTTACACTGGTTCCTCACCCAGACATCCTCACACTGCGGCCAAAAAGTGTCCCATCAATTTCAAAGTGATGTTGACCAGCTAGAGACACAGATCCACCAATCAAGACAACTCTTGCTAAGGTTTGTCATTATTTTCAGAACTTTTCCCACCAAGAGAAAGAGAATTTCATTCTTGATATGTTCTTTCAAGGGAGAAAACTGTGTGGTTATAATACAGTCAATTCTTCCTTTTCAGCTCTTTTTTTAATGTTCACTAAACGAAAAGAAACAATTAAATCAACTTTTAAAAAATATTTGTTCTATAGTGGTGATTGAACGTCCAGACAATAGAACAAGTCTCAGGAACTTAAACCATAGCTACATCGAAATTGGATGAGAGGCAGAACAGTCAGGATATAAGGAAACTGTAAAGCTGCCAACTCTGAGATGTTCCGAGCCGAGAAAATAGACCGAAAGAAAAAGATTTTAAAAAGATAGTTTTTAAGAAGAGAGAAATACAAAGCTGAAAAGAGGGGGAGAAAGGAAGAAAAAAAGAGAGAAAATCAAGAGAGAAAGAGAAATTGAGAAAGGGAGATTGAGAAAGAGAGAGAGAGAGTGAGAGAGAAACACAGAGATAAAAAGAGAGAGAAGCAAAGAGACACAGAGATTGAGGAAGAAAGAGAATGATAGATTAGGAAAGAAAAAAAGACACGGTGATAAAATGAGAGAGAGAGAGAAGCAAAGAGAGAGAGAGAGACAGATTGATGAATAAAGAGAAACAGATATTAGGAAAGAGAGAAACAGAGATAAAAAGAGAGAGAAGCAAAGAGAAGCAGAGAGACATTGAGGAAAAAAGAGAAAGAGAGATTGAGGAAGAAAAAAAAGAGAGAGAGAGAGATTGAAAAAGAATGAGAGAAAGAGAGAGAGAAAGAAGTACTATGGATACGTTACTTGTATCATTAGAAACTTTAAGACTGCTTGTAAAAAAATTCTCTGGATAGAGAAGGATAAGAAATAAAAAGGGGCGGGACATTTATTTTTTTATGGAAATAGTGTTTTAATTGTTTGTTTTGGCTTTTAGCGGCCTCCGTAAGATAGAAAGTCGTTATAGTCGTGAAAAATGTCCGTCTGCCCGTATGTCAGGCTCAGATCTCAAAAACTAGTACGAAATGAAAAATCATATTGCAACATGCGCTGTGGCTTGCAAAGTTTAGGTGCAACGGCTCCTTTTTGGTTTCTAAAAGTAAACCGTTTTGTTTTTAAAATAAATCATGCAAGCAATTTTTTTTTCATAAATTTTACCACTTTTAAAACAATAAATAAATGTAAGGGAGATCACGTCAACACAATGCTGTCAAGTAAAGATAATTTCTGTGTTTCAGCAGTATCACTTATTTAAATATATTTGTCAAATGTATAAGACATTTTCACAACAATTTAATGAACACAAAAATAAATATTAGTAAACGGTTTTTTTTTTCTGGTACACTAGCTACTGTAGTCAAAAGAAAACATGTATGTTTGTTTACAAAGGCTGAGACTGCACATTGTATGTAAATATCACGCACAATTTTTAGTGCCCCATTAGGATAAAAGCAGCTTATTTTTTGCGTTTTGTCTGTCGGTTAGTCCGTCCGTCACTTTTAGATTGAAAAAAAATTTACTTTTAATAATCCTTCCAAAAAAAGCGCAATAATTTTAGCACATATAATAAGTTGTTCTGGATGTTTTTGTGAAAAGCAAATAAATGCTAACGCTTGTTTGGTATTGCTCTTATATTACATTCAATGTTCTTGCTAAGACGTCACACAAAAATCTCATTATCGTTAATACTGTGTTCCGGATTTTTCTGGAAAACAAATTCTTAACATTAAAGGATTGTATAAAAAAATCTCTCCTCTAAGTTATGGTTCATCTAACCTAATCATAATAGACCTTCCAAAAAATGTAATTATCGGTACTAGATTATTCCAGGATTCTGAATATATAAATACTATAAGAACTCGTACGCCAATGTCTATTAACCCATGTTTAAAAATATACTTTTAGTCTAACTAGACCGTGTGATGTAATGGATTTTTTTTTTATCTTTTCACATAATACGAAAAGAATACCATAAGAACTCGGTGCATCAGTTTCTAGTAACCCTCGTCAACTCTCTCATGTTGATAAAGACATTTTTGTCTAACTGACATATTTTTTTTTTCCATTTGACACCAGATGGAATGAATCATTTAAATGAAATGCTATACAAACTCGTCAACTCTCTCTTGTTTAAAAAGACATTTTTGGTCTAACTAGGCCCTGTACATTTTTCTCTCCTTTGACATCATATAAATTGAATTCTTTAAATGAAATGCTATAAGAACTCGGGGCTTCAATGTCTAGTAACCGTCGTGGCCTCTCCCGTGCTGATAAAGACATTTTTAGTCTAACTAGGTCTTGTGACGTCGTGGAAAGTTTATTTTTTGTTTGAATTTATTTGGAGTGACTTAATGAATTAAAATGCTGCAAGAACATGTTTGACAATGTTTATTAACCCTCGTCAACTCTCTCCTGTTGAAAAAGACATTTTTAGTCTAACTTGGACAACGGGTTAGTCTGTACGAGATGCGAAAAAATAAGTACGTCGCAACTGGGTTTGCGTTGTCAGGTGAAATCTTGCACTGATCCCTATTCTTTGCAATCGAAGACATTGCCATAATTATTATGTGATGTTGTGGATTAATTTTTCCTTTGACGTTATTTGGACTGATTTCATTAATGAAATGCTATAAGAACGCGCGTGAAAAAACGTTAATCAACTTTCGTCAACTCTCTCGTATTTTTTATTTTTAGTCTAAGCCGTGTGACCTAGTCAAAAGTGATTTTTTCCTAGACGCCATTAGGAATATTTCTTATGTATCGTCAGTAGGGGGCCGCCTAGAAGTTTGTATGATAAAGCAAACTGTATTTGTAATATTGTTATTTTGTTTTTGTTTTATGTACAGGAAATAAAGTGAATTTCGATTTTATTTTGACATTTAAAAGTTCTGAGGCATTAAATTATTTAAAGGGAGCATTATTCCAAAGTAAAATATAGTTCTTATGACCGTTGGAAGATATCCCTGGGATGACTTTTTTTTTCAAGATAAAAAGAAAGAATGAGAGCTGAGACACACACAGAAACACACTTTGTTTAGACCAAACATTATTGAAGCGTCAAACAGATCGATCTCACTCTAAGAAATGTTGTCACTCTTGAGATTTGGTTTTATCCATTGCTTGTTTAAAACTTTTTCTTTGGGGGGGGGGTTGGGGATGAGGACAAGACGATCAAACATAATTCTCCTTCGTACTTCTGATCCCTCCCCGCCTCCATATCATGCAATATAAAGATACAACAACAAGGAATCGATGCTACTGAAGTGACTAAGCCGTAAATATCCCGGATACCAGGACTCTTTCCACTTCCATTTACTTCTCTTCAAACTTCGCCCTATAAAGTTATGTCCCTTTTCCAAATCTCTACTGTCCACTCTTCTACCTCTTCTCTGTATCACTCCCCCCCCCCAGACAGAAACCTTTCTTCATACTAGCAGTGTAAGTAATTATCTTTTCCCCACACACTCGGCTCCTTTTGATGCGCAATCTGCCCCTGTTTCCAAAAAAAAAATGGTAGAAAGATATTGTGAGTTTCTGCCCTTTGAAGAGAAACTCTTCCACAAAAGTGGCCCTATATATATATCTAGTTTCCTACAGACGTGCGTCTTTGGCTAAGTTTACTGTCTGAGCTTGAGTTAAAGCAAAAGATGTGCACATCTAAAGGACCAGGAATCATCTCAGATTTACTCAGATTTGGGTGTTTTTTTTTTGTTTTTTTTTTATTTGAAATATTCATTTTATGTTAAAGCTTAAATACGGTTGTTAGTATGATGGTATTAGAAATCTGAATGCTCAATATTCTATCCAGTGCAATCACTGCTGTCGTGGTATTCACGTTGGACTGTTGTTCGGTCGTCTCAATGGTCCCGGGTTCATACTCTACCCGCTGCCATTCCCCGTCGTCCTGCGGGAGGTTTGGACAAGGAAGTAGATTATTTGTAGCTAGTAACCGTATATTACCCGTGGCCAGGGGGTCTCAATATGTGTGTCACTGGTGCAGTGCATTAGAATAGTTTGTGGGAAGCGTTGTCGAGAGGCTAAGTACGCTTGAACTTAGCTTGGCTTGCCTACCTATGAAGTGGGCTCGAGGCTCGACACCCGACTCGAGTTGAGCTGTGTTCACTGAGCACCTAAAGGCAGCACGGAAACAAATGTGAATGGACCATAGCGCTCTGAGCATTCTATACGCATGAAATTGGCGCTATATAAAAGCTGTAATAATAATTAGAAACATTTAAATAAAATAATAATGTTATAAGTAAAGCGAATGCCTGGATGTAAAAAATAGTATGAATATTGCTATTAAAATAGCTAATCGACCTAAATCCATTTTTGTTACAAAAAGATTTGCTTGCATAAAAATTGAGATCTAGATCTAGAGTCTACTATAGTTTTTGACCTAGATTAAACTTAGATTCATTTTTTTTAAATTAAGTGAAATGCAACTACTTTCACTAAACATTCTTTATCTATCAGTCCAGTTTGAGATTGAATTTAATGTTCAATAAGCTTATTAATTATTTTATGTTAGCATATTTAATATCACCCATATAGAGCCTCATTTGCCGGTTCAATCACAGCGTGATTTCACTGCGCATGGAAGGCGTGCGCGAAACATGAATGGAACTATTAAAATGTATGTCAACACAGCTTCTCAGCTATAGCAAACGAATGTATGTAAAAATGCTTTAGAAAAACAAATTTGGAAGTTAATTTTATTAAAATATGAAATGTATGGAGAGTATTTATTATGTTCATGTGTTAAAGTATAAAACTATCTTTGCGAATAGAAGTTCTATCATCTTAGAGTTGAATTAGACCTAGGAATAGAGTTGATTAGATAGCTATGTAACATTTTGGTCTTGTCTAATGAAAGAATGTACGTCAGGACTTCTAACTTCGCAGATATAAGGAACGATTTTATATCATAATGCTTTTAAAAGACAAATTTGAAGCTTTAATTTTTATTAAATAATGAAATCAATAGACTATATTTTGTCATTTTC
The DNA here is from genome assembly GCA_036873155.1 of Biomphalaria sudanica. NCBI lineage: Eukaryota > Metazoa > Mollusca > Gastropoda > Planorbidae > Biomphalaria > Biomphalaria sudanica. Next base: position 25,731 of record JAZGLO010005084.1, read on the forward strand.
ATGTGTCAAAGTAAAAAACTATCTGTGCAAAATGTAATTCTTAAAATTAGATCTAGATCCCTTCGATCTTTCTCATGTAAACATAGCCTAGATCCATAAAATAGCAATACTTTCATAGCAAATTTTTTTTTAAGGGTTTTAAGTTTGTTTTAGGGCTACTATAATTACGTTATGGTTCCAGTTAGTACCCAAGGAACATTTGTGCAAAGTTTTATCATTTGATTTCTATGCGGGACATACATACAAACACCTTACTTTGTACTTTATAGTATATATATATATATATATATGAGATTTGAAAGTTCAACGAAACAATGTCAAGGAGGCTCATTTAAACTTCAATGTTGCCAAGTAAATAAAAAAGAATAGATCTATAATTTTAAGAATATCCTAATTAGTAGCAGTTGATCTTCCTATCAATTCCTCTTGATTACAGCTACTTCGTTGCCTTTTCTGTTTAGAAGTTCTAAGTCCTAGAGTGCAAGTCTAGACTTCTTCCTTAGTGAAATTATTTTGAGCTACAAACGGAAGTGTTTTTAAAAAAGAGCAAAAAAAAATAAAAAATTACCAAAAAACAAAGACATGATTAAAAAAAAAAAAACTAGCGTATCAGCAGTTCCTTAATTGTGTACACCGGATACACCGGAAAGCTAGCTGGTTTTATTAAATTTTTTTCGCCATGTATTAAAATCTCCAATTGAATGTTTCTGTGTTCATTTTGGTTTGTGTACTGCTGAGATGGAAAGAATAATGATTGACGGGATTCGAACTATAGGACAGTCGTTTCAACAATTCACATGCAATCAGGGACGAAATAGATTATTAATATGTGTACTCACGAAAAGAGAGTCTTTGGACTAGAAACTAGATCTAGCTCTTTTCAAGTCAACAAACGTTAGCAATTCTTTTTGTTTAGAGTAATCTCATGCTTTTAGCTTTCTCAGTGCGCTATGATCCTATCACTTTCTCAATGCGCTGTGATCCTATCACTTTCTCAATGCGCTGTGATCCTATCACTTTCTCAATGCGCTATGATCCTATCACTTTCTCAATGCGCTGTGATCCTATCACTTTCTCAATGCGCTGTGATCCTATCACTTTCTCAGTGCGCTATGATCCTATCACTTTCTCAGTGCGCTACGATCCTATCACTTTCTCAGTGCGCTATGATCCTATCACTTTCTCAGTGCGCTTTGATCCTATCACTTTCTCAGTGCGCTATGATCCTATCACTTTCTCAGTGCGCTATGATCCTATCACTTTCTCAGTGCGCTATGATCCTATCGCTTTCTCAGTGCGCTCTGATCCTATCACTTTCTCAGTGCGCTATGATCCTATCACTTTCTCAGTGCGCCATGATCCTATCACTTTCTCAGTGCGCCATGATCCTATCACTTTCTCAGTGCGCTATGATCCTATCACTTTCTCAGTGCGCTATGATCCTATCACTTTCTCAGTGCGCTAAGATCTTATCACTTTCTCAGTGCGCTCTGATCCTATCACTTTCTCAGTGCGCTATGATCCTATCACTTTCTCAGTGCGCCATGATCCGATCACTTTCTCAGTGCGCCATGATCCTATCACTTTCTCAGTGCGCCATGATCCTATCACTTTCTCAGTGCGCTATGATCCTATCACTTTCTCAGTGCGCTATGATCCTATCACTTTCTCAGTGCGCTATGATCCTATCACTTTCTCAGTGCGCTATGATCCTATCATTTTCTCAGTGCGCTATGATCCTATCACTTTCTCAGTGCGCTATGATCCTATCACTTTTTCAGTTCGCTATGATCCTATCACTTTCTCAGTGCGCTATGATCCTTTCACTTTATCATTGCGCTATGATCCTATCACTTTCTTAGTGCGCTATGATCCTATCACTTTCTCAGTGCGCTATGATCCTATCACTTTCCCAGTTCGCTATGATCCTATCACTTTCTCAGTGCGCTATGATCCTATCACTTTCTCAGTGCGCTATGATCCTATCACTTTCTCAGTGCGCTATGATCCTATCACTTTCTCAGTGCGCTATGATCCTATCACTTTCTCAGTGCGCCATGATCCTATCACTTTCTCAGTGCGCTATGATCCTATCACTTATCTGGACCAGTAAATACACTATGATCCTAGCACTTGTCTGGACCAGTAAATACACTATGATCCTAGCACTTGTCTGGACCAGTAAATACACTATGATCCTAGCACTTGTCTGGACCAGTAAATACACTATGATCCTAGCACTTGTCTGGACCAGTAAATACACTATGATCCTAGCACTTGTCTGGACCAGTAAATACACTATGATCCTAGCACTTGTCTGGACCAGTAAATACACTATGATCCTAGCACTTGTCTGGACCGGTAAATACACTATGATCCTAGCACTTGTCTGGACCAGTAAATACACTATGATCCTAGCACTTGTCTGGACCAGTAAATACACTATGATCCTAGCACTTGTCTGGACCAGTAAATACACTATGATCCTAGCACTTGTCTGGACCAGTAAATACACTATGATCCTATCACGTTTCATGACCAGTTGGGAAAAAGGGGGGGGGGGGAGGAGTACCTTTATGAATGTTTTCGTGATTTCTTTTTTAAATGCATTTTATAAACATTATTGTGATTGAATTCGAACTAGCTAGCTTAAGCCTCCTCGTGAAATGCACTAATCACTGGGCCAGCCAAGTGCTGTGAAAATGGTTGCATAGTTATTGTTTGTTTTTAACATTTAAGTGACGCCTCTCTATACAAAGTATAAAGGGGAATAATTCAACTTATACCAAAAGTACAATTTATTTCCTTTGTTCGATAGCAAATAAGATAATTAAGTACCAATAATTATTTAACTAATTGGTTAATTTTTTTTTAAATTGATTTTTGCTTTGCACAATTATTCGTTGGCGTAGACAATACACGAATCAACAAAAAAAAATCAATTAATTAATGGTTTGAAATTAGATTGTTTGATACCAACTAGGGGAATTAATTCTCTAGTATTCACAGTTATGGCCAAATATGTCTGACGTTGTCCCCTAGATAAATGTACAAATTATTTTATATATAGTTGAAGCTTTAAACAATTATTTATTGCACCAAACAATGAATTAATTTTAAAAAGTAATCAATTAATCAATTAATTATAGATAATTAATTATTTTGTTTGATATCGAAACGAGAAGTAACTCCTACATTCTTGAGTGATATAATTGTTAGTGCAGAGTTATTCCCCTAAGATAAACTTTATCTTTAAGAAAGGATTTTGTTATATTTTGCTTGTTGTGAGTTTCAAAGAGAAGACATGAATGCAGTCAGACTCAAGGATACAATAGCAGCAAACAACAAAGTGAAAGCCGGACATTTTCAAAGTTTAAGACAACGGCACCGGACGGAGAACATGTACTTTTGACATGTACTACCATTGGTTTAACTGATACATAACTAAGCACTAGACCAGTCACTATTTCTAGTAAATATGAACACTTAGTATTATTTGTTAAAAGTTACTATGATAAAAAAAACAAATTATGGCTTTTATGTGGCGCTACTTTCATGCTGATAGCATGCTCAGAGCGCTTTGGTCCAATCTCAGTTGTGGACCAGTGGGGGCGGAGGGGGTATCTAGGAGAAGGTTTTTCCATGCTGCCTTTAGGCGCTCAGTAAACACAACTCTGCCCGAGTCGGGTATCGAACCTCGAGCCCCCTTCATAGCTAAGTTCAAGCGTACTTAGCCTCACGACCACGCTTCCAACACAATGAACTTGAGATGCTACAGAAAGATTCCAGGTACCACTTACAAAGACCGCATCACAAATGAAGAGATTAGAGGCAGGATTACAGCAATCGACCCCCCCCCCACACACACATACACTATGACCTTCTAACTACAGGTCAACTTAAACAGGAACAGTACCAGGAAAAAAGAAAAAAGGCAGACAGAGAACGCGAGGGGAAGACAACATCAAAAAATGCACAGGCCTGTCATTGAAAAAAAAATTATATGTAAGACAAAGTACATGAATGGAGAAAAACGTTCAACAGATCGTGTGTGGTGCCCCAACCGTTCAACAGACTAAAAGGATAGGTGAAGGTGAATGTGACAATAGCTTTGTTCAGGTAACGACTGCGTACATACTTCTGCTTCACTCGGGACCAGCCAGCGTCTACATCTATGCGCATGTCTTAAAAACATTCGGTGAGACGAGCAGGTGCAACAATTCCTGTTTGTCGAAGACTACGCGCTTTAGAACTGTATCCTGCGAGGTCACACCAAGCTGCAGGTGTGGAAATTGGCGCCAAAAAAAAAAAAAGAGATCCGTTGAACGGAAAAGACGGCAGCAGCCTCATCCCCCCACCCCTCCAGGCCACACAACAGCTTCAAATGTGTCCTTAGGTCGTAGCCAGGTCTGCGTAGTCATTGTTCATTCTCTGACTCTGCCAGTGATTCAAGAGAAACAAAACAGTGCACACCGAGAAATGTCTTGACAATGTGGCCGCCCTCTGATAAGTAATAAGGATCCTCCTATGAATTCTTAGGGCATTGTATCTGGAGGTAGGTTCAATTTCGGTTGATGTAGCAACAGGTTGTATTGTGAATATAGATAGCTTCCATAGTCGCTGAATCTTAGTATTCTATTTTGTATTGTTATATTTCTTGTTATTACAATTAGTATTGGTATTATTAGTAGTAGTACTTTTATTATTATTCGCTGTACAGGCTAGGTATTAGATGCACTTTGTAAAGAGCGAGAAACTTGGGTGGAATATTTCTAGAAGTTTCTTTGCTTATAATTTGAGTCTCCTACACAAGGCACTGTTTTCACCGATGAACTCAACGGTGGCCGTTAGGGTCCTAGGACTATCTGGCCAACATACTGACAAGCATACTTTCATACTAAACGGCTTTAGCTGTACGACAACAAAGCAGTAACTTGAAATTTAAAAAAAAAAAATTCGAGTGTTAAATAGAAACTAGATGCCGCACGGCAATATTCCGTCCATTGTGAAAGGTACAACAACACTGGATTAACACTTCCGGTTTTTTTAACCGTACTGAGAAAACCGTGCAATGTGCAAGGGGCCTTACACTTATGTGAACAGGGATGATCTTTTTCGGCTCAACCATTAGAGCAAGTAACGGGTTGCCTGAATCAGCCATGAAAATCAATGACTTAGTAGAGTTTAAGTATCTGACTAAAATACATGACTAGATTGACAGATGGATGTCTATGAAACGTAATTATCGTTTTCTTTGAAGAAACGTCCATATTTTATAATATAAGAACATAAAACCTCTTAAATCATAATATACAAGAGATAATAAAAATACTAATACAAAAAAAATTAACTTCTAGCAAAGGCATTGATCATGTCAAATTTCTTTTTCAACTTGGTAAATGACACTAACCAGTAAAGTCGGTCTAAAGTCGACATTGTACTGTCGACCTGGCAACAATATATTCTACAATTTAATTTTCTGGTCGTCAGGTTTCCTGTAATTGCTCAGATATAGATTCTACGCAGGCCATTTGATAGACCATATGAGCTCAAGGAAATGAGTTGGAATGTGATCAAGCTAGTCAATGAGCCGTTTAAAGGCAGGATGTGGGCGCCAGGTCTTCCACTTTGGTGACGTGGGTTGTAATGAGTACAGCGTTATAACGAGAACTAATGGAATAGGTTTCTACAAGATGGCAATACTCTGAAGCGGAAGTGCGGACCCCACTTTAAAAAAAATAGGACGACGTCATGTGTTTTCTTACTGTCAGTGACTGTTACTAGGTAGTGTCTGATAGTATCTGGCAGTGTTCATTACTCTTTTTTTTTGTTACCATTCCACTTTTCAGGTCGCACAGTCATGGAAACTAATGGATCCTAGATCCTGAAAACAAAATGAAAGCTGGACACGGTTCTCGAAAACGGCTCTAACGAATGTCCTAGAAATTTGACAGTTGACGATTATCGTTGAGATAAGATTTACTAACTTGTTGGCCACTCTCTGAAAACTATAGTTTGACCTTTGTAGCTTTTCAAAGTACAAAAATAATTGCAATTTGAATATATTTGGATATTTCCGCATGTAAGCTTTAGTTAGTCATTAAAGATTTTAATAAATTGATGTTAAGGAACATTTCGCGCACCGTTTTTTTAAGACTAGATCTATAGGCCTATCATTAGAATATTATAAAGTATAGTATATATAGTATAGTAGGTTTATAGATTCTCTTAACCAGGGTTTTTTTCTCGAGGGTAGGAGCGGGGTAAAAAAAATTGATTATTATACTTCCAAAAATTACAGCAGTCAGAACAGTTTTCCCTGTGTGGCCAGTTAGCAAATAATTATTTTTTTTGCCCAAAGATATGCCTATACATGAGCTGTAATTTTTTGTAAAATCGTTTAAGCCGTTTTCGAGAACGTGTCCAGGCAGGTGTTTGATTCTTCTTTCTCCCCATGACGAGTTTGCAAGCTGAAAAGAGGAATTGTAATAACAAAATGAATATCTTTTTTTTTTTTGGAAAATTCTCTTTTTTTTTTAATAAAAATAAATTGAAGGAAAATATACAAAAAACTTGTGTTAAAGTGTCTGCAAAATCAGTAGCCATTTAAAATGTATTTACATTTAAAACATTCGATTTTTGACATCCTAGCAGCTCACATCTTTTTCCGAAAAAAACAACAAGTTGTACGTTTGTTTAAGAGATGTGAACAGCTAGAATAATGACTAGATAGAATTTCAATCATTAGGAACTCTTGCAGTCAGAAGTCATAAACAATACCATTCTCGTTATGTATATTAGGAAGTGCCTCGGTACCGTAACCCAGTTCTAGCCATAGCCATAGTTTTTATGACGGGTATCTGTTCATTAACTGAGAAATACAATGTCAATCCTAAAGTGTGATTGTAAGAAAAAAAAATTGGAAGCACAAAATCAATTTAAAATGTAATCTGAGACCAATTCAGGCAAGTTTTCTTCTTTCTGGCCCACATTATTTTCTAGCCCCCGAGTATCCCGGGGACATCCTACAAATATTTTCTCTGATTAATATCTGGGATCTTAATATCCGAAGACATGCAGACGTGAAGGATTCCTCTTCAAAGACTTAGATCTCACTCTTCCAGCCAAGTTTTTTCCCCATCAAAAATAAAGTTTTCTAATAAGAAGAAATGCATATTAAGGTTTGGAGAGGCGGTTACATTACAACAGAGACTCGGTCATAGACATTGCACCTTTGAAACAAAAAAGTCTAAGAAAACGGCAAAAAGCGTTTCTTTAAATAGGACGGCCGATAGCATCACGTGTTTTAAATATATTTCAGCGCAGAGGTCATCACTGTGACATTTTATCAGTCTAGGGGGTCAAGGTCAATGAAATATCCCTGAGATAGACTGATGCGTTGACTTTTATAATTGAGTCTGTGTCTCAATATTTCTGCCAGGTTTTTTGGTAAACCTAATTATTGAACAAAAATAACAGATCAAAATAACAGAAAAATTGCAGAGCAAAATAACAGAACAAAAGAACAACAGAACAAAAGAACAGAACAAAAGAACAGAACAAAAGAAGAGAATGTTCAATGCTCTCAATAAGTTCATAGGCAACAAATCCTCCCTCCCTCCCCCCCTCCCTCCCTTCTACTTGAAAAGAAAACCTAAAGGATTAGAAACTGGAACAATTAACACACGTCATAGTAAGCTTATCTTTTCATCATTTTACTATCACAGATACAAAATACTGAGTTGTAAAGGGCTTGGCTTCTGAAGCTACTGGTTTCGGGTTCAAACCTCGATTTAAAAAAAAGGGGGATTTTGAATTTCGGGGTTTTTAAGACACCTCTGAGTCCAACAAACACTACTGGGTTAAAAAAAGTTCCCCTTTCACATCTTGCGATTATGGGGCAGATGATGTAAAGGTCGTCTGTTTCTGTGACCCACTGTTAGCAAGGGTGTCATGTGGCCAGCACAATGACCATATAGACAGCTAAGTCTAAAAAAAAAATTTACTAGAATTCCAACAAAAACTAAAAAAAAAAATAAGTAGAGCAGAAATTATATTTAAAAACTGTTTTTTCCCCCCTAAATCCTTTTATAATGTCGGACTCATTGGTGGATGTACACTATAGTTTATATATGTCTGGAATTCCAGTGTCTCTGGTGTTGTAGAAAAATTTTTTTTTTCAGAGGATGGCCGCCCTTGTCAAGCAGTAAGCGCTTCTGGATCTGACGTTAAAATAGAAGAACTCAGATCGCGTTAATCTCCTGTCGTCCAGAAGGACGTTGTGGCTGTGACGTCACAATAATTTGGAACGTCCGAAGCGTGTCAAGCTAAAAGAAATGTCCTTCGCGAACATAAAGCTTATAAATATTTTGATTACTATAAAAGTAGGAGCTGTTCATGGTTCTGGCGTACAATTAGTCTTTAGTCAGAGTCTCCACACACACATCATCTCCGTCTCTCTCTCTCTCTCTGCCGAAGATAAATTTAGGCATGACAAAAGGCCATAGTATCGCATAAACCATTTTACTATTGGACGCCTGTTTTGACGTTCTCGGCGTACTAGTAAATTAGCACAATTCGTCAGTCTAATTAACAAGATAGACTAGATAGCAGTGAAGTCTCACAACTCTATTGGCCTATACATTCTGATGTAACAACAAGGAAATCTGTCGCTGTTATGATTACATATGGGAGAGCCAGAGTTGTTGGATGTATCTTCTAGAGAGATGTGTAATTGGTTTACATTTTGGATGATGTTAACATTGTGGATGATAAGTAAATAATACGTGTATTATAGTAAATGATAAGTGAATGATAAGTAAATAATACGTGTATTATAGTAAATGATAAGTGAATGATAATTGAATTATAAGTGAATGATAGAGAATGATGGATGAATGATAAGTGAATGATAAGTGAATAGTGTGTAAATGTCTGTATTGCTGTTCATTGCCAAGGTCATTTAACTGTCACGTGAATGTATTTTCTCCACTACAACTGGATGAGATATAGATGTGTGATGAGGTGCTGACATGGGAGAGAGATAAGCTCTGGAGATTAGCCGCGAGGCTTATCTTGCGATGAGTTAACTCAGTCGCCTGGGCCTTAATTTATGACACAGCTTTGACGCGTTTTAATTACGCGCAGCCCTCCAGGTACCCGGCTCACTTGACGGCAAATATAGAAATTAATTTCATAAACAAAAAAAACTGCTGAGACTGGTTTATTGGGATAAACAGAAAGTACTTTTACCTAAAACCTAGTGGAAGATCAAGGACATTTAAAGTTGTTGGCATCCTTCAGTCGTAGAAAGACTATCGTTCACTCTCGTAGGACAGTGTTTCTCAAAGTGGGGTACGCTTACACCCAGGGGTACGGGAAGACTTTGCAAGGGTGCTTGTTGCACGTAATTAACTAGGCTGATTTTTTTTTAAATACCAAGTTTTTATGTTCTGTTAATAAATTAAAGTTGGTGGGGGGCGAGGGGTACTCAGCAATACAAAAATTATAAAAGGGGCACACATAGGTCAAAAGTTTGGAAAACACTGTCGTAGAACATGTAACTGTGGAGCCCTTATAAGGAGGCTGGAGCTATCTCTCCATTTTTTAAGGTTAGAGCTTTTGGATAAAAGAGATGAAAGACTAGGCACAATTTATGGTCGGAACGATGTCACCCACAAAGTAGTCCCTCCCCCCTCTCTCCACGCATCTGATGTATCCTAAGAAACGGCAAATATCTGATACAGTTTGGGGTCAGTAGCGTCAGTTCTGCCAGATTGTACGTAGCACAGTGTGCTGCAAGCTGCCTAAGGATCTCCGGCTCCTGATTTTTTTCCACAGGGTTGTCTCCCGAATCCTTTCTCATGTTTGGGTACATCCGCAGGGCTGGAAGGTTTGGATTTACAGTTTTTCTTCTCCTAGGTGGGTGGCCAGCTAAGGCTAACTAGCCCCTCCCGCACTAGGCTTACCGGCTTGGGCGCCAGTTTCTCGCGGCGTTTGCCTCGTCTCCTGACTATTGGAAGCATTTTATAGGTAAGTGTGCTTAAAACCTTTGCCACCTTTACCACTTATGGCGATAAAAACCTTGCGGAAGGCAGATGATCAAATCCAATATTGATGTGTATTTTTAGAGAGTGTCATTTTGCGGACGATATTGTGCATTGCGCGGGGCCCAGAGCGAGTGTCAAATAAGGGCCACGAATATTTGTAAGATGAGTTGACGGTGTGAAAGGATTCTCTTTATCGCGGGCCCCCCTTAATGCGCGGGACTGGGGCGTTTGCTCCACGTTCCACCCCCACCACCTTATATCTGTTAAACCAGTGATGCTCAAAATACTGCCCGCGGGCCAGATCCGGCCCGCGACGTGGTGTCTATCCGGCCCGCAGAAACGTCGGCACAAAGTGCTGAAAATTCCCCCTTCATATAAAAAAAAGTGTGAAAAATGCATCTTTTCCTACGTTAGTGCCTTCACTATTAAGCTATAACATTTGTGTGTATATGAAATGGTACTTTGAAAAGTGAACAAATATTTTCATTCTTGTGGAACATGATAATAAACCACCATATTTGCTTTGTAAAGAAAGTGTGGATATTAAAAAAAAACAACCACAAATAACGGCATCATGAAACAAGACGACATTCTTGATTTGAGCCGAGAATTAAAGATTTTAACTACGCCTAGAGATTGAAGGATTGATGGGAATATTTACTAAAAAGCGACAAGAAAATTATTTGGTGGTGGGCCTAAATCTAGCTACAATGTTGCTCACATTTTAAGTAGAGAAATGAAACCACTTTCCCACGCGTCAAAAAAGATAAACTTTTAATGTCTCATTAATTAATGTAAGTCTTTAATCCAGTAGTTTCAGGCAATTTCATTTCGTATATGAACCTTTTCGGTCATGTGGCCCGCAACACGAGTGTCCAAAATTAAAATGGCCCGCAGGTCGAATTAGGTTGGGCATCACTGTTCTAAACAATAAATACTATAGATATCAATTTATTTATTAATAAATCTTTCGGCTTTCTAAGTCGATCAATATATCATATGGTGTAGTTAGCACATGCATTTGTATTTATTGATACGTAGAGAAATAATGAGCTATTAAACATATTGAAACAAGTCTGTATTAAATAGGCCTAAAATTTTAGAGTGTTATTGTCATTTGTCATGGACAAAGTCTTAGAAAAATTGCTATTGATGTAGTGCATATTTTGTCGTCTGCTACCCATTCCAATAGACTACCTCCCCTCCCTCTTTCCAAACAACAAAAGAGCCTTAAAAAAAAAGGGAGAACCTATTTCAGCAGCAGAGTAAAAAAAAGTGTTCTATAAAAAGGTCTCTGTCAGAAACACACGAAAAGTACCAGAAAAAAAACAACAGTCAACACACTTTCATCAAGAATCAAATTAAAGCGTTTTCGTTCCAGAGATATTCAATACTGGGACACGGGGGGGGGGGGGGGGGGGAAGGGTACAGCAAACGATACACACACAAAAAAATGTATTAGCCAAAAATAGTTATACAGGCGTACATAGCGCCATGAATAATTGACTGGAGAGTTTTCCCGCCAAAAGTGGCGTGTGACGTGGTCGTTGAAAAACAAAGAGACTTGCTAAACAGTTGGAGGGGGGGAGGAAGTGGTGGGGAGAACATTCGGACAATTGGATTGGATGAAGCATGTCGTCTGCAAGGACTGACCTTACAGACTTATAACCATGTAACTGGCAAGTCATACATAAGGTCTGATCTTACAATCAGGCTATGAGATGACCATGTAACAAGGTGTGATTTTACAATTCTTATTTCAATCCTTGCTTCAATCCTATTTCAATCCTTGCTTCAATCCTAATTTCAATCATTGCTTCAATCCTTCTTTCAATACTTGTTTTACAGGCAGAATATATTTGTCAGGTTTTAGAGTATACTAATAGAACTCCATCACAAGTTCGTAAATATAGGGAGAATGGTTTAACTCATAAATGAAATACAATTGATACTGATTTTTTTTAATCAAAAGTTCAACAATTTGATTAAGAAAAATTTAGTACATAGTTTATAAAGACAATACAAAAACACAGCCTCATTAAATACTAAGAGACACACAGAAATAGAGGCACGTTTCTTATTCCATACGCTAGGACTACTTCGTACAAGTGCTCCTTTTTTTCAATAGTGCCATTAGAGCGTTGAATGGGTTGCTTGAATCAGCCAGGAAAATAAATTATGTCTTTTATATAGCGCTACTTTCATGATTACAGCGTGCTCAGAGCGCTTTGGTCCAATCTCAGTTGTGGACCAGTTGGGGGGGGGGGGCAGGGGGTATCAGGGAGTAGGTTTTCCGTGCTGCTTTTAGACGCTCAGTAAACACAACTCTGCTTGAGTCGGATGTCGAACCTCTAGCCCTTCATAGCCAAGTCAAGCGTCCTTAGCCTCTCTATCTATGCACTCTGTACTATCGTCTCGAGATTCTCGGGTTTGAACTCTGCCGAAGTCATTCACCGCCGTTTGGGAGGTTTTGGCTTGAATGTAATAATCTTCAGTTCTAAAGGAACATCCGTAACACTCAAACCACCAACACATTAGCACATTATTGAAATGCACGTTACGTTTCTTAAGTACATTGATAAAAACACTTTAGCACATTAAAAAAAAATACTTTATCAAATTGACGATAAGCACTTTAGCACAATGATGATCAAGAGCTGGGCATTTAATTAATAAACAACATCATTAGAATCCTTTTGATGATAACCAATCATGACCTAAATATAATGACAACCTTTATAGTCTAGCATCATTTGTGTACAGCTACTAATAGCAGCCATGTGCAACTAATCATCGTGGAGCAAAGAAATTTAATGTTACGAACCCGTCGGCCCTAGAGAAAAGCATTCTCCCGCTCAAGCCTTTTGCTGAAAGCGTTAGATCCTCCTGTTAACCTGTTCATTTATATCGACGTGAGATTCAATGGGAGAGCTCTCTTGCTGACGTCACTTGTTTACGTGTAGGCTTTTTGGTGGAAGTGCCAAGAGCTAGATCTAGCTAGCCCTCAATTAATCAGGTTATAGAGTAAAGAAGGTTCTTATTTGTATGTCTCATGACACCAAAAGACACCTCTAAAAATAGACAAAATCTTGGTTTAAACCAAGAGGTAAAAGACCTTTATATAGTCTGGAGAAGACACACACGCACAAAAAACCCAGACCTTCGCCAAAAGTTGCCTTCGCCGGATACTTGGAATTAAGTGGTCCGAAAAGATATATACTTGCATTCTGTGGGAGAGAAGCAAACAGAAACCCAAATCACAAGACATAAAAAACCCAAATCACAAGACATAAAAAACCCATATCACAAGACATCAAAAAAGGAAAAAAAAAGGAGTGAGATAGGACGTATCCTCAGCGTGACCTTGACAAACACCAACTGCCAATGTTGAAGGACAGGAACTAGACTGGAATCCACACGGAAAGAGGAAATTGGGGAGGACTAAATAAATCTGAAGGAGGAAGATTATCAGAGAAGATGAGGATACTGAAATGACATAGGAGCTGATGAAGAAAGATGAGGATACTGGAATGACATGAGAGAAGATGAAGAAAGCTCAGGATACTGGAATGACATGGGAGAAGATGTAGAAAGCTGAAGATACTGGAATGACATGGGAGAAGATGTGGAAAACTGAGGATACTGGAATGACATGGGAGCAGATGAAGAAAGCAGATAATACTGGAATGACATGGGAGCAGATGAAGAAAGCAGATAATACTGGAATGACATGGGAGCAGATGAAGAAAGATGAGGATACTGGAATGACATGGGAGCAGATGAAGAAAGATGAGGATACTGAAATGACATGGGAGCAGATGAAGAAAGCTCAGGATACTGGAATGACATGGGAGAAGATGAAGAAAGCTGAGGTTACTGAAATGACATGGGAGAAGACGAAGAAAGATGAGGATACTGGAATGACATGGGAGCAGATGAAGAAAGCTGAGGATACTGGAATGACATGGGAGCAGATGAAGAAAGCTGAGGATACTGGAATGACATGGGAGCAGATGAAGAAAGATGAGGATACTGAAATGACATGGGAGCAGATGAAGAAAGCTCAGGATACTGGAATGACATGGGAGAAGATGAAGAAAGCTGAGGCTACTGAAATGACATGGGAGAAGACGAAGAAAGATGAGGATACTGGAATGACATGGGAGAAGACGAAGAAAGATGAGGATACTGGAATGACATGGGAGCAGATGAAGAAAGCTCAAGATACTGGAATGACATTTGAGAAGATGTAGAAAGCTGAGGATACTGGAATGACATGGGAGCAGATGAAGAAAGCTGAGGATACTGGAATGACATGGGAGAAGACGAAGAAAGATGAGGATACTGGAATGACATGGGAGCAGATGAAGAAAGCTCAAGATACTGGAATGACATGGGAGAAGATGTAGAAAGCTGAGGATACTGGAATGACATGGGAGAAGACGAAGAAAGATGAAGATACTGGAATGACATGGGAGAAGATGTAGAAAGCTGAGGATACTGGAATGACATTGGAGAAGACGAAGAAAGATGAGGATACTGGATAGACATGGGAGCAGATGTAGAAAGCTGAGGATACTGGAATGACATAGGAGCAGTTGTAGAAAGCTGAGGATACTGGAATGACATGGGAGCAGATGTAGAAAGCTGAGGATACTGGAATGACATGGGAGCAGTTGTAGAAAGCTGAGGATACTGGAATGACATGGGAGCAGTTGTAGAAAGCTCAGGATAGTTATACACAATAGATGTATACAAAACAGTTCTTTAAACAACAACTGTGTCCAAAACAAATGTATACATTACAAATTTATACAAGTTATACACAAGGAATATTGCCACCAAGAACTTTTAGATTTTAATCCATTCCATTAAAAGTTGTTGGGTGCTTTACAGAAAGAAACGTATGGAGCGATTCTAGAACTGAATAACAAAATGTAAATGTTTATCCAAGGGGAAGGTCCTCATATATATATATATATGTGGTGGGTTTGGCACAGAACAAACTAAATGACATGACGAAGGAAACTCGTAGGACGATTCCAAACTGTTTAGTTTACATTAAAGACCTGCCAAAGGCAAACATAAAACATAATTACAAATGAACATAAACTAAACATAATTAACAGGCCTAAATACTAGATCTAACGAAAAACAAAAAGAAAATGTTATAGTGTGAACCAATCATCTCTTTGACAAACACAAGAGAGATATGGACACACCAACAAACAGTATACAAATAAATGACAACATAGTTCTCTAACAATAAATCAACTAGTTGTACTACATAACACTAACATATATATACATTGTTTGAAGAGTTCGCTCTTTCCTTTCCTTACAAAAACTATAATTAAATATAACAAATCTATACAGTCACAAATATACTGTTTCTTAAAAGCCAGTATCTAAACACTTGATGTAAAAATACATTTACAAAATAGACAGTGAACATTCTATATAGAATACTAAATAAAATTACAATCTAATATAAATAAGTAACATGTGATTACCTGCAGCCATACGTAAACACATGGTGTAGAACCAGGCACAAACAGGGAATGGAGACGACGTAGGTCCAGTAACGTACGGACACTACAGTGACGAGGGATGCCGGTAGAATGGACAGTGCCCAGGTTGTTCTGCCTTTACGCGGACACAAGGGGGAAGGGTCACGTGGATATCTGGGTGGCCGGTGTGGCCTAAAAAAGTATCCACTCCACTACATATACTAATACTGTATACTTTATTTCCTTTTCGATTATAAAATCTTATCAGGTAAATAAATATATTCACATAGTACATAACCATTGGATGGAGTTTGGTGTTTATTGCCATGGACTGGGGTGGGGGCAGGGGGGGTGTCATGATGATAATAATGAGATGATTTGGGGGTTGTTCATGGTAATGAGGGTTTATGGTAATAAGATTGGGGATATATGGTAAGAAAAATTTCCTTATACATAATACAGATTATTATTATGTTAGAAACAAGCTTATATGCTAGAAACGAACGAGTATTCGTTCTCTGGCGCTGAGAGGGGTCGAGTTTCGTTAAATGGAAAAATTAATCTTGGTCCCGTTAACAGTTTCCACTGAGAAATTTTCCAATTGATGTGGCCAGGTCTGCGCCAGTACTGCCCTCTGACAGGCAACGAGAATCTTCTTAGAAATGTTAAGAGCCTTAAAGGTACATGTGAGGTCAGTTGTCATTGTCCCCTCGGTTGATATAACAATGGGGTATATTGTTAACTTAGATTACTTCCATTAACTCTTAATCTCAACGCCTAGGTTCCCATACTTTGTTTTTCCAACTCAGTTTTTCTTATGTTATGAGACAGTGGTACGGTGATGTCAATAATGGTATTATTATTAGTGAGGGGGCGGGGGTCATTAAAATAGGATAAGGGGGTTGATGGTATTGCGATGATTGGGGGGGGGTTGATGGTAATAAGAGGCTTGGGGACTATTCATGGTAATAGGATGGTTTATGTTAATGGGGTGGGTTGGGGGGATGGGATGGTGGAGGGGGGGAGGAAGTTATTGTAATGTGATGGTGGAGGGGGGGGGGAAGTTATTGTAATGTGATGGTGGAGGGGGGGGAAGTTATTGTAATGTGATGGTGGAGAGGGGAAGTTATTGTAATGTGATGGTGGAGGGGGGGAAGTTATTGTAATGTGATGGTGGAGGGGGGGGAGTTATTGTAATGTGATGGTGGAGGGGGGGAAGTTATTGTAATGTGATGGTGGAGAGGGGGGAAGTTATTGTAATGTGATGGTGGAGGGGGGGAAGTTATTGTAATGTGATGGTGGAGAGGGGGAAGTTATTGTAATGTGATGGTGGAGAGGTCGGAAGTTATTGTAATGTGATGGTGGAGGGGGGGAGTTATTGTAATGTGATGGTGGAGGGGGGGGAGTTATTGTAATGTGATGGTGGAGGGGGGGAGTTATTGTAATGTGATGGTGGAGGGGGGGAGTTATTGTAATGTGATGGTGGAGGGGGGGAAGTTATTGTAATGTGATGGTGGAGGGGGGGGAGTTATTGTAATGTGATGGTGGAGGGGGGGAAGTTATTGTAATGTGATGGTGGGGGGGAAGTTATTGTAATGTGATGGTGGAGGGGGGGAAGTTATTGTAATGTGATGGTGGGGGGGGGGAGTTATTGTAATGTGATGGTGGAGGGGGGGAAGTTATTGTAATGTGATGGTGGAGTTATTGTAATGTGATGGCGGTGCTCATGGGAATGGGATGTGGATGTTAAGACCGAGTAGGAAAGAGTGTCGTTCTAAGACACACTGTGTCTTGAATCTCCGTTTCTTGCCCCTCATCTCCAATGGGTAGCTAGCCTAAGTGACTGTTCGTTGTCCTGACCATAGGGCACTCTCGTAAACCATGGACTACCGAAATCATTGAAGCAATCAATAATCACTCCAAAGGAACATCTGCGTAAAATCTAACTTTAAAATGATACTGATTAGGCGTAATTGTTGTTTGAGTGAACTCGTCATTAAGACAGATCGATAATTCA
Source organism: Biomphalaria sudanica (assembly GCA_036873155.1). NCBI lineage: Eukaryota > Metazoa > Mollusca > Gastropoda > Planorbidae > Biomphalaria > Biomphalaria sudanica. Next base: position 43,307 of record JAZGLO010005084.1, read on the forward strand.
CTTACGGTATAACAGTGTGGGAATATTTTATGAAACTAAACATCATTTAACTTGAAAACTTGTTTTTATATAGGAAGTTTCATGGTATGGTCAAAATTCTAAACCTGGAGTAAAATTAAATTGCAAAGGGAGATAAAAAAATATTTTCTGCTTAATTTTTTGTTTGTTTTAATATTAATAACATAGAATATTTTTTTTTTTTTTAATTGAACACGAATTAATTACCGTGTGATACGATTCCAGAAAATTAATAAAGGAAATGGATCTAAACTGAACTTTATGGCTATATTTAGTAATTAACAGTAATGGAAGTAGGAAGAGGAGGTAATCGACCAGATTAGTAAGTGCAAGACTTATTTATAGTTAAGTCCCGTTTGGAATTTTAAACATCATTGCATTGCGCTTGGAAGACTTATCATGTGCGGGTGTTATTGCTGAATACAAGCTGATGTAACCATGAGTAACACCGTTAGGACGCTTAGGTGACAAGCAAAATTAACAAAATACTTTAAAAGAACAAAGCTTAAACAAGGGAAACAACTGCACACGTAAATATACTGTATAATTCATTTCCTTTTCGATATGAAACAAAATAATCAATTATTAATAATTGATTGACTAATTGGTTAATTTTTTTTATTCATGTTTTATTATGCAAGTTGAAAGATTGTGTAAAGTTTCAACTTGATCCGAGAATGGGAAGCGGAATTAATTGTGTGTTTCTTCCCCTAGGTAAGCTTTGTTGTTTTTTTAAAGTATTTTTTGGCCGTTATATTTTGAATGTAAGTTTGGTCTGTAATTATTTATGCCACTTTATGTCATTGCATTGTGTGCAATTTAGTAGTGTCCAAATACTTATTTAAACAAGGTTACAAAGACAGTTTGTGTGGAAACACAAACTCAAAATCGGCCCCCGAAGTGGTCCACCCAGGCAGGTGAAAAGGCAGGTTTCAATATTTTCAGAAAGAACATCAGAATGAAATTCTATCAAAGACAAATGACAGAGAAGAATGGAGAAAGAAGGTCGAGAGATCTTGTGTGGTGCCCCAGCGGTCCAGCAGACCAAAAGATAGGTGAAAGTGAATGTGAATTTAGATGTGAACCTGGCCTAACTGATGTCTTGTAATGAATATCTAATTGATGTAATTGTTTTGTAAAGTGTAAATCTCTTATTCAAAGCCTCAAGAAAAAACCTTTAGTTACATGTCCTATACAAATAGTGTAGCATTGCAGTTCAAGCGATAATATGTTGTTTTAAATTATGCTCAACTTATATGTATACTAATGTTATGACATGATTAGGATTTAGTTATTTGTTACGGGAATAGGGGGAAAGTTTTACTTAGCGACAATGACGTACAGTTTGTTAACAAAATAAGAACGCTCTATTCGACACTATCAACAAGACGCTTTTGATTAGGGCAGTGAAAATAAGAAGTTATATCCAGAAGGCTAGTAACAGAGGAACATTAGACGGGTCCCTTCTTAAGGATTAAAAGTGTTTCCTATTTTAACACTAGTGTGGACTATCTTGAGTATTTTGGCATTTCGCCGGTGTTTGAAGGTTACCTCCTGTTTATTTCATTGTTTGTATTTGACACGGAAGAGCCACAACACTAAATAGATTTTTTCTCTTTAAAAAAAAGTTAACTTTTTTAAAAAAAGGTAGTAGTTAGTATGACAGAACTTACTTTATTCAGTACTGAAGAGATTACATTGCCAACAACACATAAGACACTAACATAAGTTTACGGTTTACACAACAGTTCACGTTAAAATTGTTCATAAACTGTCCAAACTTGACGATCACTGGGTTGTCCATTGCAATACAAATTTTAAAAAAAAGAAACATTTTTGACAAAAAATCTAAAACCGTTTGCAGAAATGTGCTAAAATAAGGCTTACAGGGATTCCCCTACCAAAGAGCCTCCAGTGTTTGTTACTATTAATAGGGAATAGTTTTGGTGGTGTATTTTCATTTTTAAAAAACTGCTTGCATAAGTGATTTAAAAAATTAAATTTTTCGCTTTCAGAAAAGAAAAAACTAGCCGTTGCATCAGAACTTTGAATGGTCTAAAATATTATGACGTCGAATTTTACTATCTTTTCTAGTTTTTGAGATCTAAACGGGACGGACGGACGGACGGACAGACATTCCACACAAAACTAATAGGGTCTTTTCCCCTTTCGGGGGCCGCTAAAAATGAGAGGGAAAAAGTTTATGCACATTTTTATTAATACGAACTTGGCCTGGGGGAGGGGAGGATTGATATCGTATATAATATCTATTAATAATTCATATTATATTGTGTATAGTAGAATATAGTGAACAAAAATATATTTAAAACTTCTGTTGTTTGTAGTTGTTGTTTTTTTTTATTATGGTCGAAACTTGTAGCGCCAAAATGGCTTCCTTCTGGACAGCTCGTACCAGAACGTCTGAGTGTACCGACAAAAAATACATTAAACGTGTTCAACAATTAATTCAGAGTTAGAGTTCTCGAGTACTACCACCTGCATAAAGAAAGATGTTTCGTGTGTATCACCTTGTATCGTAGCGTATCTTATTGTAAAATGGGGACCGTATCTGATGTATCATTATACTGCTAATTTTCCCTTAACAAAGATCTGCTCGATTCTTTCTGCGTTTAAATATTTTGTTTCCTCGCTTCGTTTCGTAGCTTTGAAACACGGCATGTTTCGTTTCACCTCAAAATGCCCGAACACTATTTTTAACTTTCTGCAGCTGTAAATTCCTTTTGGGCAAGTTTTACTGCACCACTATATAGAAATAAAACCCACTTGTGCGAAACGTTCAAGTAATTTAACGTCCTGTTCAGAATATTTTTTTGTTTTCTGGGATTGAATGGGAAGGCAGGATCCGTAAGGCCAAAGGAAAAGATAGAAAAATAATAATAAAAAAATAAAAGAAGTAACCATGCTGTACCTCCCACCCACGCCGTGAAGACATATGTTGTCATTTCTGGGAAATGGGAAACTTATGTCTTGAGAATGTCCTGTCAGAGCTGCTGGTGTGAAGAGATGAAGAAAAGATTGGCCCCAGATTTAATAGAGAGCCTCGTCCAAAAGAAATCAAATTGGACGTAACGTGAGGGGGTTGCGGGTGGGAAGAGAAGAAAGAAGGGACGGTCCTCTCTTGTTGATAGATTGGGGGAGATCTTAGTGTGTCCTCCCCGAGAGTCGAATGTGTCCGGCAGATTTATTGATTCACTTATTCTAATTCACTGAGGAATGTTCGGGTTAATTTGTGTGAGAGATGATAAATTAATTGGCGGCAGTTCCAGACTCGTTTCTTTGTGTGACAATATTGCAGCGGCTAGGGAAGAGCTGTGGAGCGTGGTGGCTGAGTAATAGAGCGCTTGACTTTTGAACAAGGTGATTACAATCTAGTTTTTTATTGTTGTTGTTGTTTTTAATTATGCTTGTAGAATGCTCAAAGCTTGTGGTCCAATTTCTTTTTTGGACCAGTTGGGAGGGGGGGGATTATCTAAGAAATAATTTATCTATTTAATCTATGCTGAGACAGTTTACGCTTATAGATTGCTCAAAGCTTGTGGTCTGTACAATCATGTGAATCCTCAAACATAATTTTCTTACAGCTCATGCCTCAAAAGCTCTTTCCCTAAAAATATTTCTATTTTGACCAGAGGGTGCTTTTAAAGAGCAACCTCAGCATTTTAGAATCCAGTGAAAAATGATAAAAAGAAAAAGAAAATGCATCAGTAAAAAGCTTTAACATTAATAATTAGTTTAAAGTAAGTGTAAGCTTGTAAACGAGCACACTGCCTTATCTAAATACAATGATTCAATGTAATACAAGTTCATGAAAAGAAATGGATGTGTTTCAACTACAACTCCCAAGCCTTTTCAAAAAGTCCAGGCTTTGCAAAGCTAAATAATAACCATACATTCATATTTTTCAAGGCTTTTCAAACTCTAATTTTTCGTTCGTGTAGTATATAGAGGTGGAATTTCTTAATAGGTGGGTGACTAGGAGAAGGTTTCCCTGAAGACTGGGTTTCTGAAATTCGAGATTGTTCTTACCCCTATGAGTCCACTAACCTCTTTCGGGTACCTAACATACGATGGAAAAGTAAATGTGGTAGGCTGTTGTGGTAGTCTTGTTAATCGTCCTCCATAAAGGATGAGCTTTAGATCTTTCTCCACAGCGCACAAGGCATGAAAGTGTTAGGGCCTAACTACCATGGAAGAACTTTTCTGTTTGTCTTCAACCTACTTCTAATAAGTACATATCGGTGGGGAGCCAACAGAGCTAAATGGTTAAGTACATATCGGTGGGGAGCCAACAGAGCTAAATGGTTAAGTACATATCGGTGGGGAGCCAACAGAGCTAAATGGTTAAGTACATATCGGTGGGGAGCCAACAGAGCTAAATGGTTAAGTACATATCGGTGGAGAGCCAACAGAGCTAAATGGTTAAGTACATATCGGTGGGGAACCAACAGAGCTAAATGGTTAAGTACATATCGGTGGGGAACAAACAGAGCTAAATGGTTAAGTACATATCGGTGGGGAGCCAACAGAGCTAAATGGTTAAGTACATATCGGTGGGGAACCAACAGAGCTAAATGGTTAAGTACATATCGGTGGGGAACCAACAGAGGTAAATGGTTAAGTACATATCGGTGGGGAGCCAACAGAGGTAGATGGTTAAGTACATATCGGTGGGGAGCCAACAGAGGTAAATGGTTAAGTACATATCGGTGGGGAGCCAACAGAGGTAAATGGTTAAGTACATATCGGTGGGGAGCCAACAGAGGTAAATGGTTAAGTACATATCGGTGGGGAGCCAACAGAGCTAAATGGTTAAGTACACATCGGTGGGGAACCAACAGAGGTAAATGGTTAAGTACATATCGGTGGGGAGCCAACAGAGGTAAATGGTTAAGTACATATCGGTGGGGAACCAACAGAGGTAAATGGTTAAGTACATATCGGTGGGGAACCAACAGAGGTAAATGGTTAAGTACACATCGGTGGGGAACCAACAGAGGTAAATGATTAAGTACATATCGGTGGGGAACCAACAGAGCTAAATGGTTAAGTACATATCGGTGGGGAACCAACAGAGGTAAATGGTTAAGTACATATCGGTGGGGAACCAACAGAGGTAAATGGTTAAGTACATATCGGTGGGGAACCAACAGAGGTAAATGGTTAAGTACACATCGGTGGGGAACCAACAGAGGTAAATGGTTAAGTACATATCGGTGGGGAACCAACAGAGCAAAATGGTTACGTACATATCGGTGGGGAGCCAACAGAGCTAAATGGTTAAGTACATATCGGTGGGGAACCAACAAAGCTAAATGGTTAAGTACATATCGGTGGGGAACCAACAGAGGTAAATGGTTAAGTACATATCGGTGGGGAGCCAACAGAGGTAAATGGTTAAGTACATATCGGTGGGGAGCCAACAGAGGTAAATGGTTAAGTACATATCGGTGGGGAGCCAACAGAGGTAAATGGTTAAGTACATATCGGTGGGGAATAAAAAGAGATAAATGGTTAAGAACACATCGGTGGGGAACCAACAGAGGTAAATGGTTAAGTACATATCGGTGGGGAGCCAACAGAGCTAAATGGTTAAGTACATATCGGTTGGGAGCCAACAGAGCTAAATGGTTAAGTACATATCGGTGGGGAACCAACAAAGCTAAATGGTTAAGTACATATCGGTGGGGAACCAACAGAGGTAAATGGTTAAGTACATATCGGTGGGGAGCCAACAGAGGTAAATGGTTAAGTACATATCGGTGGGGAGCCAACAGAGGTAAATGGTTAAGTACATATCGGTGGGGAACCAACAGAGCTAAATGGTTACGTACATATCGGTGGGGAACCAACAGAGGTAAATGGTTAAGTACATATCGGTGGGGAGCCAACAGAGCTAAATGGTTACGTACATATCGGTGGGGAACCAACAGAGGTAAATGGTTAAGTACATATCGGTGGGGAACCAACAGAGGTAAATGGTTAAGTACATATCGGTGGGAAGCCAACAGAGGTAAATGGTTAAGTACATATCGGTGGGGAACCAACAGAGGTAAATGGTTAAGTACATATCGGTGGGGAGCCAACAGAGGTAAATGGTTAAGTACATATCGGTGGGGAACCAACAGAGCTAAATAGTTACGTACATATCGGTGGGGAGCCAACAGAGCTAAATGGTTAAGTACATATCGGTGGGGAACCAACAGAGGTAAATGGTTAAGTACATATCGGTGGGGAACCAACAGAGGTAAATGGTTAAGTACATATCGGTGGGGAGCCAACAGAGGTAAATGGTTAAGTACATATCGGTGGGGAACCAACAGAGGTAAATGGTTAAGTACATATCGGTGGGGAACCAACAGAGCTAAATGGTTAAGTACATATCGGTGGGGAGCCAACAGAGGTAAATGGTTAAGTACATATCGGTGGGGAACCAACAGAGCTAAATGGTTAAGTACATATCGGTGGGGAACCAACAGAGCTAAATGGTTAAGTACATATCGGTGGGGAACCAACAGAGCAAAATGGTTAAGTACATATCGGTGGGGAACCAATAGAGCTAAATGGTTAAGTACATATCGGTGGGGAACCAACAGAGCTAAATGAACAAAGTTGCACACAGAACAAATTAGATGATCAGAAGATTGGGTAATGTTAAAAGCCAAATATTATATTCACAACTTATATACTGCGATCTTGTTAGGAGCGTGATTTATATTACACTGCTTTCAGGCCATCTCATCTAGGCCAGTGACAAGATAGAAGAAAAATATAACTCTATCAAGTAAAATACTACTATATACTGTTGGATGGGATATCTAAGAATTCTTCCAGATGGCGAATAAAACAACTTTTTTTTTTCTTATAGCATAGTTTTTGTTCTTTCCCTTCTGTTTATGAGTGTAGAAATCAAAGATTATCAGCTTTATACAAAGCTTATAATAGCTAACTCTGTCTGTCTGTCTGTCTGTCTGGGTGGATAGTTTTACACTTTTTTTTCTCCCACTTCCCATTCTTGCATCCATTTGAAATTTTGCATAATTATTCATTGTCAATGACAACACGCAAATCCATTAAAAATAAACCATTTAATTACTCAATTTTAGGTAACTAAAAATTTTGTTATAGAGAAAAAGGGAGATAAAGCTTACTAATACTGAAGAATATAATCGCAATATACACGTTGCTCTCCCTTCACGCAATATAAAATTATTTTTTATGTTATTTTTTTTTTTTGTGGTCTCTTAACTACCTCACAAGTCTTTTTTCCCCAATACACGTTAGAAGGTAGTTTGTTATTTGTTAGTGTAATGTATACTTATTTAGGCGGCGGTCAGTGACAGTATATTAACATAGCAGGACTATGCGGAAATAACAGTGTTATGTATACTTATTTAGGCGGCGGTCAGTGACAGTATATTAACATAGCAGGACTATGCGGAAATAACAGTGTTATGTATACTTATTTAGGCGGCGGTCAGTGACAGTATATTAACATAGCAGGACTATGCGGACTAGAAGGTTATGTTCTAGGTCCCGTGCGGAGGCAGAAATAGAGAGAGAGAGAGGCAGAGACAGGAAGAGAGAGAGAGAGAGAGTCAGTTGATGCTACTTCTACATGAGATGCTATTTGTACACCAATATCTGTTTTATTGCATATTCAGAACACATGTTATACTATCTATCTTTATCACAGGGTTTCATCTATGACGTAAAAACTATAAAAAGCTTTTTGTTGTTGGTGGTGTATCCGGTGTTCAGATTGATTCACCGCCCAATGGACATTACTGAGAGAAGATGGTGAAGACCATTGGACGAAGCATAAATAAACTCCGAGGAGGACTCGAACTATAAACCTCAGAACCGACACCATCGCCTACCAGCTACCAGTGTACTATCTGATTCAACCATACTATGGCATTCAGTCGCGAAGCGACTATGGATGATATCATGGAAATGAGATGAATGCCTGGGCAGTAGCTGTGGTCGAAACGATGTCGCCCACACATCAGTCCCCCCCTCTCCACGCAGCTAATGTATCCAAAGGAACGGCAGTGCCAATACAGTTTGGGGTCTGCGGCGTCGCAGGTGCTGCCAGGGTGTAGCACTGGGTGCTGCAAACTGCCTTAGCGTCGCCAGCTCCTGATGTTTCCTCAGGGTTGACTCCCGAAGCCTTTCTCATGATTGGGTATAGCTGCAAGTCAGCAGAGGTTTAAATTCAGAGTTTTCCTTCTCCTAGGTGGGTAGCCAGCCATGGCTAACGAGCCCCTCCTGCCCGAAACTTACTGGTTAAGGCGCCAGTTACTGGCCTTTGCCCCTTCTTCTGTTAGTGAGAACAGTTCCGCCGGACTCAATATCTGAGCCACACGTGAAGGCCATGAGTTGGACTGGTTGTCAGAGGCTATTTGAAACGCATACCATTAGGAAGCATTTTATACGTATGGAGTGCTTACATCCATTACCACTTGGGCAGTGACAACCATATAAGTACCCGGAAACAAACATTTGTTTCAGCTACAAATTCCTTCAATGTTAAACAACGAGACCACGTACGCTTGAATCCTATGAATATTGGATACAGTCAATTCCAAAGACAAATTAGAACTTTGATAGAAAATTGAAAGAACAAATGTTGTTTAGGAAACACATATTCTTCAGTCAATTAAGTTGATATAAGTTTGAATAGTTTCACCATAGAATAAAATGCATCAATGTAATTTATTTAACGTTTTTTTTTATATGGCTATAAGGTTAGTTTCATGCACTATTTTTGGAGTTGTGGCTAGTTTTAATCTCAATTCTCGGTGTTGTGGTTAGTTTTAAGCTCTATTCTTGGAGTTGTGGTTAATTTTAAGCTCTGTTCTTGGAGCTGTGGTTAGTTTCAGGGCTGGGATTACGAAGACTGAAAGATTATACTTAGGCTGATATAACAGTTGGAGTGTCATTAATATAGCTCAATATGGTTTTAATGATATGTATGCGTGTGATGAGTGTCAGATGCTATTATTGGGTGGGATTGATTCAGTCGACAGATTTATAAGGCTAGACGGAGGGGATACGAGACAGAAACAGCAGTTTTGAAATATTTTGGTATACGCTGCAATAATCACAGGACTTTTTGTTAGTGTACTTATATTCTCACATAGTTCTTACACTGAAAGCTGTTAATGTTTATGAATAAAAGTCCTTTTTTTAAAAAAAGAAGTTTTCGAGTCTTAGTCTTATTAAAGATTTTTTTAAAATTATACTCCAAGCTGTCTGAGGCTATAGCCCAATGCAACTACGCCCATTAACACTGAGGAGTTTTCATTTATTTAAATCTTTTGGGCCTCAGGCTAGTAAAAACCTTCCTTCAGGGAACAGTACCAGGAAAAAGAAGAAGAGGCAGACAGAGAAAGCGATGAGAAACAACATAAAAGAATGGACGCGTCTGACATTGAAAGAGGTTCTATCCGAGGCAAAAGATAGAAAAGAAGGGACAAGCACAGTCAACCAAAATGTGTGGTGCCCCAGTGGGTCCAACAGACGAATGGATAGGTGAAGCTGAAGGTGAACTTTATTTCTATTTTCGTTAACACTAAATGTCACCCACTTTAAACGAAGAGCAAAACAGCATATATATTTTTTTTAAATAGCGTATAAAGGTTGGTGTTGATGTTTGGACACTTACCTAGATAAAATGCATATTTACACCAAACTTCAATCATAAAGCTGACCTGCACTGTTTCTCGCAGGATTTCTGTGGCATTGTCAGTGGGCCTTCTAGACCAAATGCAACATGCTACTTCAGTGAAGCAGAAACTCAAATCTCTAGAGTATAGAGCCATTCTATATGACAGTGAAAAGCATTGGCGGAATTTAGTAAATGGAACCCTCGTCAGGATTATCAAGGAGGCTCCGACCCTCTTAAAGGCTTCAAATAAAACTGCACTTGAGAACCTTTCATCTCATTTCCTTTTCTTTTATTTCAATGACATATTTGGTTCAAATTGGGACGCATGGTGGCTGAGTGATGAAGCACTTGGTTTCGGAACCAGTGTCACGGGTTCGAATCCTGGTAAAGACTGGGATTTTTAATTTCGTCATCTTTGGGGAGCCTCTAATGCTCTAATGGGTACCTGACATAAATTGCGGAAAAGTAAAGGCGGTTGGTCGTTGTGCTGGCCACTTGAAGCCCTAGTTAACCTTGGACCACAAAAACAGATAACCTTTACATCATCTGCCCTGTAGACCGCACGGTCTTAAAGTGGAACTTTACTGATTAAAAATGATATATTTCGAAATGTGGAGGACTCCTATAGGGTGAGGTCCTGTTTAGGACGCAGTCTTACATAGGCAACACAGGCTACAGCTTATGGGCCACACTTGCTTGGGCTCTCCCCCCCCCCCCAAAAAAAAAAAGGATTTCATAGATATTTTACATTATTGCGAAGAATGTGTACGGAAAAATTGCCTTATGTTGATTAAAGGGTTTCAACATATTAAACGGCTGAGGGTTTTATCAAGTCTGAATCCGGCCCTGAACATACACAGAAAGGAGTCCTGCGATGTCTACACATACACAGAAAGGATTCCTCTAACGTCTACACATACACAGAAAGGATTGCTCTGATGTCTACACATACACAGAAAGGATTCCTCTGATGTCTACACATACACATAAAGGATTCCTCTGATGTCTACACATACACAGAAAGGATTGCTCTGATGTCTACACATACACAGAAAGGATTGCTCTGATGTCTACAGATACACATAAAGGATTCCTCTGATGTCTACACATACACAGAAAGGATTCCTCTGATGTCTACACATACACAGGAAGGATTCCTCTGATGTCTATACATACACAGAAAGGATTCATCTGATGTCTACACATACACAGAAAGGATTCCTCTGATGTCTACACATACACAGAAAGGATTCCTCTGATGTCTTCTTTGGCGATAGTTTTTTTCTTCTGGAAACACCGGGACAACTTGTTAACAAAGCTTAAGACTCATGACTTGACCGCTATTCTTATTTTGGTCTTCCAAATGTGTCCAAAGCAATGAAGTAACCTATAAAACTGATAAGGTGGTATCTATCAATTAACATATTTTTTTAAATAAGATAGTTCAGAGGTTTGTAATTATTTTCGACCCAATCATGCTTACGAAACGCTTCTAAAATTGTAACTATTTTAATTCAAAACAAACGCACCTTCAGCAACAGACTACTTAAGCTTTGTCAAGTTTCCTTCTATTTGGTTTATTTTACCAATATCGTTGAATTCAAATTGTCCTTGTATACTGGGCTCTATGGCGGCAGTGTGGCATAATATTATGTACATACTTCAAACCCTGTTTAGTTACCGAAGCATACAAATCTATCAAAGTTTAAATAGTTGGTACAATAGTGGTATTTTTTATTTCATTCAGCTTATACTTTCACTTACAATAACACACAAGACAAACAGGTTAACGCATCCACGTCCAGACCATATAATATTGTTGAGCGGTCAAGGAAGTTGTATATATAGTTCATGATCAAAAACACTGTTCATTGTACTATACCCGCTGGAGTTCATTATTTATAAAGTTATAGTTGCAGATATAGTTACCAAAGCATAAAAATCTATTAGAGTTTAAATGATTGATTCAAGAAGAGTTTTTTTGTTGTATTTTTCTAAAACATTTGCTATATAACTGATTAATGAAAATGTTATGCACAAAAATTTAAGAAAGAGTAATATTTAATCTAAAATCGCTTTCTCACATTGTCCATAAAATTATTTTTTTCAAGGAATAGTAAATTTTCCAATCAATAATTTCTTTCTTCTCCACAATGTGAACGCTGCCTTACAGTGTATACAATTTCTCTTTTTCTCACACTATGAACACTGCCTTAGAGTTAGATGCCTTTCTGAAATTAGTTTTGCTTTTAATTGCATAAGACGTTGAGGCAGAATTCGAACTCACCGCCTTCTAAGAAACCTTCTTACAGAGATAAGATCTACCTGAGAAAGGCTAAGCAGGAAATGTAGAATTATATTGTTGTGTGTGTCACGAACAGCTACACAGAATCGGCTGAACGTCAAATCTAGATAACATTGGCAGATCTACAAAGTAGAAACTAATTTTACAAAAATGGTAACAAAATATGAAGTGAAACAAATAATTTAAAATGAAAGAGGCACAAAAAAAAAAAAATGCCAAAAATAATCATGGGGAGACAACTCTGACTTTCTTACTCGAAGCAGACGTCAGGGATGAAAATGTTGCGTCCAGAGTGATAAGAGACAACAAGGTGAAAAAGAAAGGACTGGTCCTTGTTCGGTAACGGGATTTTCCAGAGACCCCCATGAAGTGGCAACGAGTTATTGGTCTAAACTGCCCATATGTTGTGACGTTGCAGGTCAATGTTAAGGCCTTCTATAACGATTGGTCTCGGTTTGTCCTTATACGGGAACAGGATGACCCAAGACCCGCATTCTTTTGCGTTCTCAGATGGAGCAATTCTCAGCGTGTTATTTGTTATTAAAGGGGTTTCTGATGCGGTGCGAAAAGAAGGAAAGTTAATACCGATTTTAATCTATAATCTGAGGATCACTGTAATATTTGATACTTGAGTCTTTTTGATATGACTAAACAACACCTCCTTTTTTGTTTTTGTTTTTTTACCCCGTCCCTTCCCAACCCCAGAAAACCCCCGAGAAAAACTCCTGTTAAAGCGATTTTATAAATTTACTTGACTTTATAATATTCTAATTATGGGCCTCTAGATATACATCTAGATGACGGTGCGTTAAATGTTTCTAAATGTTCTTGAGCACTAGTAAAATATTGAAGACTCACACTACATACAGAATTCCAAATACCCGAAGACGTAGTTTTCTCAAGATTTCAAGTCCTCTTGCAAAATTTAAATTATTTTTTTTTATGCTTTAATAAAAAAAATTTAACGTTCAAATTTTAGCGTTTTCCTAAAGTGGCCAACGAGCTAATAATTCTTTTCCCAAGGAATATTTTAGGAAAATCGTTAGAGTCGATTTTAGGTTTTGCCCAGTAGCTTTTGCCTACACATTCGGTATATGTGACTTGAATAGAGGTCTTGTTAAAAAAAACAAAAAAAACAACAACTCGATTTTGCCTTAGAAATGAAAACAAAAATTTTCGCTACGGCACTCTGTGGAATGGGGAACAACCAAAGGCGCCAGCGAGGGGTAAATATGAAGGAGTAAACAGCCACTTGTGGTCTGTGGTACCACTCCCGGGGTGTCAAGGTAAATATTGCTGCTGGCGGCGTGCTTCGTTCTAAGCGCCAACACATGTCCCTGATGTCTAACGAAGGGGAACAACTCCTCTGCCGCAAGGTAGCAGCTACTGATGTTACACCGGTGGCAGGTGCCCACGGAGGAACAAGTGCAGGTGATGTTCCTTAAACCAGTTCCAGGTAAAATGGTATTTTTTTGGAGGTGCGGGGGTAAGGGATGGCATTACATATGGAAAGTAAGAAGTTTCCACAAAAACTGTTGTTCCGTGACAGACGGACGTGTTCTGCGGGGCGGGGGGGGGGGGAGGCAAGAGAGATTTGAAGCGTGAGAGATAATCCAAGGCAGGAATGAGCAAGACGGTGTGAACTCTGGACACGGTGTGAACGCTGGACACGGTGTGAACGCTGGACACGGTGTGAACGCTGGACATGGTGTGAACGCTGGACTCTGTGTGTAAGTTCGACAAAATGGTAAGTTATAACACTTTTTTTACACGATTTGTGAAGGTTTGACATGGTTTAAAAGTTTGGCATGATTTATAAGTTAAACGCGGTTTAAAAGTTTGACATGGTTTAAAAGTTTGACATGGTTTAAAAGTTTGACATGGTTAAAAAGTTTGACATGGTTAAAAAGTTTGGCATTATTTATAAGTTTAAAGCGGTTTAAAAGTTTGACATGGTTTAAAAGTTTGACATGGTTAAAAAGTTTGACATGGTTTAAAAGTTTGACATGGTTTAAAAGTTTGACATGGTTTAAAAGTTTGACATGGTTTAAAAGTTTGACATGGTTTAAAAGTTTGACATGGTTTAAAAGTTTGACATGGTTTAAAAGTTTGACATGGTTTAAAAGTTTGACATGGGTTAAAATTTTGACATGACTTATAAGTTTGACACGGAGTGAAGATGTCCTAAGTCAAATGTTTCAATATCACTAAAATGACTTCAGCCTAAAGGTTTACCTCAAGAACCAGGGTTCCAATCGTTATCATTACCAAACTGACATAGTTATAAAGTTTACGAATCCAAAGTTGACTTATTTAAAAAGCTAGGGTCAAACATAAGAGATCAATACAAGATTAAAAAAAAAAAAATCATCTGCTGTCATAAGCAAACTGTGGAAAATCTGGAAGAGTAACATCAGCTTCTAGGTAAAATATAATTTTATGTTTCGCCAGTGACCATTATAATCCTGTATCTTTGTGCAAGTTGGACACTGAACGCTAAGGCTAAAAGAAAAATTCAAGATTTTGAGAGTAAAAACTAGAGAAAAAGGAACAACTCGAAACTTTGAAGAGATGAAAGCTGCTTCGGTCAAATTGAAGACATGACTCACTGTCAACAGTCATCCTTCAAGGTACAGTGGAGGGAGCACAATGAAAGGGTCGTCCAAAGAAAAGCTGGCTGGACAAATTAAAAGAATGGACCGGCCTCTCTTTTGATATCCTGCTAAGAACAGCTGCAGACCTGGGGAAATGGAGGGATTCGGTTACGGGTATTGTTACAGCACCCCTACGACGAAAGCCAAGAGATGAGGATGAGGATGATGAAAGGTTGACACTCCAAGTGCAGAGAACCGGGGGAAGGGGTGACACGGTTTTAAGATTGCAAAAGGTGCGTGTTCCTTAAGCTTACAGGTTTGGTGTGGTGTAACTGTTTGACATATTGTAATTATTTGTACGCAGAGTTAACATATTAGGAAAGTTGCAAAGGTTCGCGTGGTTTGTAAGGTTCGTGTGGTTTGTAAGGTTCGCGTGGTTTGTAAGGTTCGCGTGGTTTGTAAGGTTCGCGTGGTTTGTAAGGTTCGCGTGGTTTGTAAGGTTCGTGTGGTTTGTAAGGTTCGCGTGGTTTGTAAGGTTCGTGTGGTTTGTAAGGTTCGTGTTGTTTAGAGGTTTTACATAATTGAACATTTTAGATAACTAACATTATTGATTATCACGAATGTAAGTTTTAACCAAAGGAGGTTTGACGCCTTTACATAGTTAGTCTAAGACATGCATGTTCAACACTCAATGGGGACATTCAATGAAGGTTTACCAAGGTTTTCAAGGTTGGCTGAAGGTTTCACATGGTTTCGAGTGTAGAAAAGGTGTAGCTTGGGTTTTAGGGTTTCGTTTGGAAGTCGACTTTTGACAGAAAGAAATGAAGGTTTTACTTGATGTCAGGATTTGGACTCAACGACACTTGTGCACAATAATTCAAATTTCAATTTGGACATGGTTTATTGGGTTGACACGGTCCAAATATTTAGGGTAGCAGTAATATCTGACACGGTACACAAGTCTAACAAGGGAAATTACCCCCGATATGATATACCGCCACAATGAAACACAATGTTTTAACACCATGCGAAAGTTGTAGGTTTTAGAGGCTTATATTCTCTATATAACCTACAACGGTATACAGAAGCTACAATATACCTATAATGTTAAATATTTGTATAATATGTAATGCCAATATAATTATAATATAAGCGTGTACAATATATTATGCTTGTATAATGAATAGTGCTTGAATAATGTACAATGCTTGTATAAAGAGTAATTTTTATAATGTATAAGGCTTATATAATGAATAATGCTAGCATAATGAGGATTCTTTTTAAAAGTATAATGCTTGTATAATTAAAAATGCCTGTAAAATGAATATTTTTTTTGTGTATAATGTAGAATGCTTAAATAATGTATAATACTTGTATATGAATAATGATTGTGTAATGATTAATGCTTTATAGTCTTATATTATAAATAACAGACGTTACTTCGTAAGATAAGATGATTACGTCATACGCGTGTCCCTGTGTCAATCTAGTCATGCATGTTAATCTGTGACTTAAACTCTGCAAAGTGAATGGTTTTCCTGGCTGATTCAGGCAACCCTTTCCATGCTGTAATAGCACTTGGGTAGAGTGTGCACTTCTACAAGTTTTTTTTAGCTTATGGAATTAAGAATATAACTGTTACATTTAATATTTTTTTCTCTTTGAGTATTTTAGTATTTTTTTTGTATTCTTAAATTATGGTTCAGTGGATAAAGTTTTATTGCTAATGACAATTGCAATAAGTGCTTGTATAATGTATAATGTATAATGCTTGTGTAATGAAAAATGCTTCTATAACTCACAATTTTTTTGTATAATGTATAATTTTTTTGTAATGTATAAACTTCTATAATTATAATTTTTAATGCGAGTATACTGTATTATGCTTGTTGTTAACTATTTATGCTAGTAGAAAATGCCGATATAAAGTCTACAAATGTATCGAAATTATATATAGTTCAAAGATCTACGTTCGTATCAACAGACCTGCAGTTCACTGACCACCAATGTCTCCACCAGGAAATCTAGTCATGGGTATCTCCACAGAAATATCAAAGAACTCTTCCAGCTATTATAGTCACCAGTGAAATATAAGAGAACAGTACTGTTAGCAGCTCAGAAAACATGTTTTAAAAAACAATATACAACCGATGGTAGTTTTGGAGTTACTGTACTCCCCCCACTTTAACTTTTTCCAATAGCCACAGCTGACTTTTTTTTTTTCGGGTCTCTGCGTGAATTGCTACGAGGAGTGATACCAACCGCGCATGTTCCTCGTGCCTGCTCACACCCGTGATACCGCAAACAAGTGGAGGAGGGGGGGGCTGGGAAGGCGATGATGGAGGGTGCATGATGAGCTTACTGCTAATCTCTCCCTCCCCCCCCTTTTTTTTCTCAGTTCTGAGTTTCTGATTGGCTGTGACTCTTCCCCTCCCCCCTCCTGCCCTTTCTTAGGGTACATTCTGCCCCCCCCCTCACCTTTTGTCTCCCATTCAATTGGTCATCAAGCCAATCGCCCATCTCTGTGGCGCCGCATGCCCATCAATACACTCCCACCACCCCTTTCATTGTCTCTTGTTCGTGTAATCAGTTTACCTGGAGAGCATAAAGTCACTTGAACTGCTTATATCAACTCACTTTGTCTGTCTGATAACATTCTGATTACGTTATTTCTCCCACACGCATTCTCGGATCAAGTTGACACTTTAATCAATTATTTATTGTGCCTCACAAAACGTGAATCAATTTTTTTTTAATTAACCAATTAGTTGGAAATTATTGGAAATTAATTATTTTGCTTGATAGCGAAAAAAGGGAAATAAATTCTACATTATTGAGATACAGTTGTGAATTTGTTCACCATAGATAAACCCTTTTTTAACGTAGTTTTATATCTTGCTTGTTTTAATTGTTCTAAAGTTTAAATGGTTCAGATTGAGCATTATGATAATTAGACAGATGATAATTAGACAGTATTAAAGTAGACTCCATACCCGAATAAACATCATAAATGCATAAAATATACCACTAAAATTTGAATAGCTCTGACTTCTTTCAAAAATAAATGACAAATTCAATCGAGCAACAACGGAGACCTGGCATTCAGTATTGTCTATAACTCTCCGACGTTACCGCCTCTATTTGTGAACTCATGACACTGAACCATATAAACCTCATAATGGAGCCACACTAGCTCATCGCTAAGAAACCTAAACATTTCCTGTATTATTGTAACTACCAAACTTTATGTAGATACATTTCATAGCAATAATTTTACTATGGAGTGCAATCCATAAGTCGATTATTTCATTGTATTAAATATGCGTATAAATAACTCACCTGTTAACCACTTGAAATTTGCATACAAAATGCAATTTTGTTGTTCAATCTAATTTTAGATTTTTTAAAATTATTTTTTTAAAAGTTTCAGCCATTGCCAGTTGGAGTTGTTTTTTTTAAATAGAAATTAGTTTCATTATCCATCCATTCAGCTACTCAATCAGTTGATCAATTAACAAGAAGACCTGTCATTTTTCGGATAAACCACTTAAAGATTCAGCCACATAATCACGAATATTGAACCACTGAACAACCTAAACAATCACTTGCCCACTTATGAACCCTAATCATTTAATCACTCAACAACTTAGACAACCACTTAATTACTCAACTACTTAATCCCTCAACAAATTAATCACTCAACCACTTAGACACTCAACCACCTAATCAATCAATGACGTAATCCCTTAAACACTTAGTGTCTTAGACAATCAGCAACTGAATCACTCATTGACTTAATCACTCAACCACTAAGACACTCTACCGATTAATAACTCAACCGCTCATCTGATAGAACTTAACCACTTAATCAACCAACCACTTAGATACTCAACCACTTGAACACTTGGCGAATTAATCAATCAACCACTGACACCCAACCAATTAACCACACAAATACTTAACCACACAAACACTTAATCACTCAACCTTTTAACTCTCTTATAAGCGAAATTACATTCCGCCATTTCGATTATATATTTACTGCGGCCTATTTTCTGGGGTCTGTTCACATTTTAAGAAATATGAAATTATGAAATGACATTAGTTTCATCCTTAATTTTTTATTTCTACTTTTTAGAATTTTAATTTTGTATTTAATTTTTTTTCCACGTTGAAATGGCTAAACATAATAAAAGAATCAGCGTGTCACTAAATCGGTTAAATTGACAGCGTGGCACTAAAACGGTTAAAGTGGCAATTAAATTATTTAAATTTCTTTCCCACAATACAATCATGAGAAGTGTAAAAACTGTTTGGATCGAAGTGCCTCATTTGAATCTATGATTGTTTCAAACTATATTTATACATTTTCAGCGGCCCCAATAGGAAAAAGCATCAATTTGTTTTGTGATGTCTGTCTGTCCTTCTGTCTGTTCTTAAGAACTAAAAGCGCTATTAAAATCCCGCATGTGTTGTGCTCAAAATAATTGGAACATGGTCTACTTTTGGTCTTCAAAAGGAGAACTCTTTTGTTGTTCTTTTTTTTTTTATTTTAAAAATGGAATTTCTTTTTCGTGTCTTTTTTTGGCAATCAGTCAAAAAAAAAAAGATTCTCCAAAAGATTACCCTGGTTACATTACTAAAATTAATTCTATACTATTGGATATTGCAATTCTAAGGAACAAATGTATTTGTTCAGGTTGGTTGGAATTGAGTTCATCTCATTCAAGTATTCCACTCATTACTTCATAGACAGTGTTTCTGTGTATTTATTCAAGGATATTTCTGTGTTTTTATTTAAGCTTGTTTCTGTGTTTTTATATAATAGTGTTTCTATTCAGGATGTTCATTATTATTCAACTAGATTTATACCTGCCCTAGCGGGCACAATGTGACTGCTGAATGGTGATGTACAAATCCATCAGTTACGCGCTCATGACAGTTTTCAGTTACGCGCTCTTGACAAGATGGCTGCTCCCTGTTTACAGTTATCATAGATGAGTTAAATTTTCGTTTTGTTGTATATAAACCAAATAAAATTCCTTTAAAAAGCTATTCAACTAATAAACTAATATCTTTAAATTATAGATTTAACTTAATTTAGCATTATTTCCACTAATTAATTCAAATTAACAACTCTTAGTTTAGGTATTTTTATATTCTTAGATTTTAGATCTAGTCAGACTTAGACTTTAATTAAGGCCTTAGATCTACTAATCATCTACAAATACTACTAATTATAAACTAATAGTAATACTCTATATAGTTACTTAAAGTTAGTTAAACACATAAATATATTGATCTACAATTAGATCTAGATCTTGAATTAGATCTGGATCTAGTCTAGGTCTATATTTTGAATAAACCATTTGATTGTCATTGTAAATTAGCTATCACTTTAGACTTAGCTTAGGCCATCTTAGGCATTTTTAACCTTAAACTATTTTAGACTAGACCTTTTAAAACTAAAATCAACAACAGTCATCATGAAATTGCTCTGGCTATTTATCCTAATAATTACTAAATACACACTAGCTGAACACAGAACTAGATCTACCTCAGTCAACACTAAACTTAAAAATGAAGCAGACAGCTGCAGAGTGAATACATAAACAATGTAATATCTAAAGATAACAACAAAAACCTATGGTCATACATTAAGTCTAAGAAAATGGAAACAACAGGCATAGCGCCATTAAAAGATGAACATAACATAATACATAATGATAATGAAACTAAAGCAAACATCCTAAACAAATACTTTGCATCAGCATTCTCAGCCCCAGGAGACAAAGACATATTTCTTAATTTGAACCAAGTAGACAACATAGAAGATTTAGTAGTACAAGAAAATGGAATTAAAAAACTATTAGCCAACACCAAACCAAATAAAGCGTCTGGACCTGATGGTATTCCAGCTAGATTACTCAAAGAACTAAGCAATGAGCTAGCCCCAGTGTTCAAAATACTCTTTCAGGCATCGCTTAACCAGGGCAGAGTACCAAAGGACTGGAAAGAAGCTAATGTCACCCCCCTATTTAAAAAAGGAGAAAAATCTGATCCAGGAAACTACAGACCAGTATCACTTACCAGCATCACATGTAAAATACTAGAACACATAATATGTAGCAACATCATAAACCACTTAGACAAACATAATGTCCTCACCCCATACCAACATGGCTTTAGGAAATATAGATCATGTGAAACCCAACTAATAGGACTAATTGATGATTTCTCAAAAGGTTTAGATAATAGTGAACAAATAGATGCTATCTTACTAGATTTTTCCAAGGCTTTTGACAAAGTTCACCACCATAGTTTGCTTAAAAAATTAAAATATTTCGGCATTAACGGTCCACTGCATCAGTGGATTAAAGATTTTCTGATAGGGAGAGAACAAACTGTAATAATAAATGGCTCTAAATCAACACCAATAACAGTAAACTCAGGTGTACCTCAAGGAACAGTCTTGGGTCCACTACTATTTTTAATTTACATAAATGATTTACCAAATTGCATTAGTTCAGGAACAAAAGTCAGATTATTTGCAGACGATTGCATAATATATAGAACAATAAAAACAAAACAAGACACAGATATTTTACAAAGAGAATTAGATGAATTACAGAAATGGGAATCAAATTGGAGCATGTCTTTCCACCCAGAAAAATGTCAGTTGTTAAGAGTAACAAAAAAACTAAAACAAATTAATTCCACTTATCTTATTCATGGCAAACCAGTAACACAGACTAAAAACTCAAAATACCTAGGTGTTATAATAAATGAAAAACTGTCATGGAATCCACATATTGATGAAACTATAAAAAAATCCAACAAAGCATTAGGGTTTATTAAAAGAAATTTCTATAAATCAAATAAGAACATAAAACTAAAATGTTATTTAACCTTGGTTAGGCCAATAATAGAATATGCATCCACCGTGTGGGACCCCTCAACTCAAGAAAACATTAAGAAACTGGAACAAACACAAAATAGAGCAGTGAGATTCATAACAAACGAATATTCACATTTGACTAGGGTAACACCATTAGTAAAATCACTAAATTTAGAAAGCCTTCAGGACAGAAGACTCAAAAGTAAAGTAGCAATTATACATAAAACACTGAACCATAATCTTCAAATACAAAAACAAAATTTAATAAAATACTCTGAAAGACACAAAAATAAAGGCACATTCCTCGTCCCATATGCTAGGACAAATTTGTACAAATACTCCTTCTTCCCTAGTGCTATTAGAGCATGGAATGGGTTGCCTGAGCTAGCCAGAAAAACCAGTGACTTGGCAGAATTTAAGTCATTGGTTAATATGCATGACGCGTAGGACGTAATCATCTTCTTTTTTGAAGTAACGTCTGTATTATATAAGATAAGATAAGATCTGTTTTGCCTCTTTTCACCAATGCCAGATTTAAGTTTATTAGGGCCCTCCTTTAAATACATTAATGAAAATAGGTTTAATTAATGCTTGAATAATGACAGATTAGAATACTAATTTAACATTATAATCTTCCTTTTTTTTTACATTTAGTATGCTTATTTATTTTACCCATTTAAAAAATAAATTAATGGAGATTTTCCCTTCGAGTGTGAGCCATTATCGGCAGCATGGAACACACTGTTGTTAATCCGGCTATGGCTGTAAAATATTTGGTTAGTGAATGTTAGCATAAATACTTTATAGTACAACATAATTTCAATATGGAAGAAGACCTGGAAGACACATCAGACTTGTAATCTATGACTTAAAATTTATTTAAAAAAGAATTGGGCAACCAAAATGCGGTAATAAAGAAGGATGGATACGAAGACCAACTGCCATGCGTTGAGACATTGTTAAGATTACACTTCGGTTCTTAGTTGGCAACAGTGAAGCTCAATTTAGAGTCATTGGCAATGTCACTCGTTGATCGTGAGAATCTCCAAAAAGCATTTTTTTTTTTAGTTTTTTTTTAGGTCAGTGCAGCCCAACCGAACCTTTGCGGTTTCACTGTGCACTGTAAAAAGACGTTTTAAAGACCCTCATAGCTCCGTGTTACTGGCCGCATGTGTCCCGCGGGTCGTAGATTTGGTATCACTGGATAAAGATGAATTACGTGCAGTACATGGAATACAATAAAGAACTGTGTTGTTTCCCTTGTCTAATTCAACTTGATAGATTCGTGAGTTCTTTCCCCTTGCAGAACACGATAAGTGATAAATGACTGCTTTTAAAAAACAAAGTTCCTTAATTAAAAAGTAATTGCTCTATAGGCAAAAAAATCGCTGAAACATACGGACGTTAAAGACTATGGATCGAAAGAAAAAATAAGAAAGGAATCGAAAACAGAGAACGGGCTGGTCTCAGTTCTAATACTGTGTCTCGTTCTCCAAGACACGTCTCATAGAAATTTGATCTCTTTATATTTAGTCTGGACATTTAAGTGCTTGGACATTTCAGTTATTGAGCATTTCAGTTCTTGGACATTTCAGGTATTGGGCATTTCAGTTCTTGGACATTTCAGTTCTTGGACATTTAAGTTCTTGGACTTTTCAGTTCTTGGACATTTCAATCTTTAAACATTTCAGTTCTTGGACATTTCAATTATTGAGCATTTCAGTTCTTGGGCATTTCAGTTCTTGGACATTTCAGTTCTTGGACTTTTCAGTTCTTGGACTTTTCAGTTCTTGGACATTTCAGTTCTTGGACATTTCAGTTCTTGGACATTTCAGTTCTTGGACATTTCAGTTCGTGGACATTTCAGTTCTTGGACATTTCAGTTTTTGGACTTTTCAGACCTTAAAATAATGTGTGTCAGAGAGGGGAAAATGATTGGCTTCGGCTTGACCACCTAAGAATGGGTCTCGAGTTTGAATCCTGATTTGTGCAGAGTTGTGTTTACTAAATGAAGTATGGACAAAGATCAACGGCCTTTACTTTAGCCAACTAAAGCCAGTTGGATGGATTCAGGGATGCCCGAAGTTCAAAATCCTAAACTTCATCGGAATTCGAACCCGAGAATCTTCGTCTCGGAAGTCAAGATCTAAAACACTCAGCCAACACTCCCCACATATAGAAAAAGACAATGCATTGTTTATAGATCAAATGCGCTTGTGTGTATTCTAGTAAATTTTATTCTTAGTTTCTTATCGAGTTTTCAAAAGAATCATTTTAATACAATATCCAATGTAAACACTTCTATGTCTCTGTGTTGCATCGAATCTCACTAGCTAATTATCTTTCACTGTGCAATTAACTGAAAGGAATAATGTCATTCCGCTGCGTGCATATAACTGGTCCAAACTGTTCTCCATTCAGAGCTTTATTTTAACAAATCACATTACAGACATGTATTACAATTACACGTATTACAATTACATGTATTACAATTACAATTGATTAAAACGAAAAACCGCAAATCTCCGAATTTCCACTTTCCAAGTTTGGCAGATGCTGACAGGCGTTCTCTGTTAACCTGATTACTGAGCTAATGGTCACTACATCCTGGGATTACGAGATCCATTGTTGCTAAGGCATGAACAAAACAAAGGGAACGAACATTGAGAAACAAATAAACAAAGCCAACAAGAACAATGATAAAGACACGTGATATTCTGATAGTCTGATCGTTTAACAAAAGTACTACTATAACATTGTCTCCAGGCCGTAGGTCCACAGTCATTCAGACTCGCATGCAGATTACAGAGAGAGTTCGTTGGACGTCAGCAAGAGCGTCTCGAAAGGGGGGTGGGTGGGTAGGGGGGAAGGCTGGAATGTGGACTAACAGGACAATAGTCCGGGGGGCCCAAGAGAAGGGCGGGGGGCCTTCTCGTTTTTTATGCTTCTGTCCATGCAGCTCTATTGTCGGTCTACCAAGCGTCATTTTGGTCACCAGCAAGCGTTTTATTCATAAATGCAACTTTGAAGGATATCAACATTTCGACCATCTTGTATTAGAAGGTTTTTCGGCAAGTGGGACGAAGGTGGAGGGTCGGTACTCATTTTTCTGGGGCTCAAATATTTTTAACGGTGGACCTGGGGAGGGGTGGTCATATTAAAAAAAAAAGCATTACTGCATTATATATCTTCAAGTTTAATACACAACACACCTAGTGTGTGGTCCCTATCAGGCGCGAGGTCCTGGGTGACCATCCCTGTTACCTTATCTCTTTTCCCCCACCCTGGCGCCCTCTTGTGGCGTTGAACTTCACACTAGTTTTGTAGTCTAGAGTCAATAACAAATCGTTAAAATGGCTCTGAGCAAACGAAGGGAGACCTCCCGATGTGAACACACAGAGATAACCGGGAAAAAGATTAATGACTCTTCAATAATGTGTTTATCACTGGCTGAGTCGGCTAAATAATGGCTGCGAGTCACGTGACTGAAATGCCTCCTTATCAACATGACGCTGAAATTGTTGTTCGGTACTGCGAAACCACGTGATTGCAAAGTCACTTTCGCAATATGACGTACACCATTTCTCTAAAAATTAATGTTCAATTCATAGAAGCACCACCTTCACACAATGACATTATCTCTAAACCTGTTGATTTTTTCGGTGAAACAAGCTTAATATAGAAGTCAACTAATAAAGTCAAGTAATGAAGTCAACTAATGGAGTTAATAAATTAGGTCAAACTAAAAATAGTTAACAAATAAAGTCAACTAATAATGTCAATTAATGGAGTTCACCAATGAAATTACTCATAAAGTCAACTATTCAAACCTAACCGTGAATATAATATGTACACTTCAAATTGGAGTCTCATCAATGCAGTGGGATCACGTGACTATAATATGTACACTTCAACTTGGTGTCTCATCAATGCATTGGGATCACGTGACTATAATCTGTACACTTCAACTTGGTGTCTCATCAATGCATTGGGATCACGTGACTATAATCTGTACACTTCAACTTGGTGTCTCATCAATGCAGTGGGATCACGTGAATATAATATGTACACTTCAACTAGGTGTCTCATCAATGCAGTGGGATCACGTGACTATAATCTGTACACTTCAACTTGGTGTCTCATCAATGCAGTGGGATCACGTGACTATAATCTGTACACTTCAACTTGGTGTCTCATCAATGCAGTGGGATCACGTGACTATAATCTGTACACTTCAACTTGGTGTCTCATCAATGCATTGGGATCACGTGACTATAATCTGTACACTTCAACTTGGTGTCTCATCAATGCAGTGGGATCACGTGACTATAATCTGTACACTTCAACTTGGTGTCTCATCAATGCAGTGGGATCACGTGACTATAATCTGTACACTTCAACTTGGTGTCTCATCAATGCAGTGGGATCACGTGACTATAATCTGTACACTTCAACTTGGTGTCTCATCAATGCAGTGGGATCACGTGACTATAATCTGTACACTTCAACTTGGTGTCTCATCAATGCAGTGGGATCTTCAGAAATTGGTTCTCAATCAACTTCCTATATCCCATGAATTCGTGTACATATTATATTCACGTGGGAGGCGCGGTGGCTGAGCGGTAAAGCGGTTGGCTGCCGAACCGAGGGGACCCAGCACTGAATCCTGGTGAAGATTGAGATTTTTAATTTCGGGATCGAAAGGTCACCCTGAGTCCATCAAACTCTAATGAGTACCTGACGTTAGTTGGGGAAAAGTAAAGGCGGCTGGTTGTTTTGATGACGACTACATGACACCCTCGTTAACAGTGGACCACAGAAATAGACCAACTTAAAATCTTTTTGTTATTTTAAATAAAAGTGCTTTTTTTTTACTTAATTATTTTTGTATCTTTTCTATTATGTGGCCTGCGACAGTAGTGTTGGAAATTAAAATGGCCCAACGGCCGAAAAAGGTTTAACATCGCTGTTCTATCTAATTAATAATTGAATTGAACATTATTACATGTACCTAGTTTTTGTAATTATTTTAAAACATCGAACCGAACCCGAACATTAGACCTGACCGCGCTCTTGACAAGATGGCTGCTACCTGTTTACAGTTATCATAGATGAGTTAAATTTTCGTTTTGTCGTATATAAACCAAATAAAATTCCTTTAAAAAGCTATTCAACTAATAAACTAATATCTTTAAATTATATATTTAACTTAATTAAGCATTATTTCCACTAATTAATTCAAATTAACAACTCTTAGTTTAGGACTATTTTGTCTCACTAATCAACTAATCCTTATAATTATATTTAATATTATTTAGTCTATATTTATTTTTATATTCTTAGATTTTAGATCTAGTCAGTCTTAGACTTAGACTTTAATTAAGGCCTTAGATCTACTAATCATCTACAAATACTACTAATTATAAACTAATAGTAATACTCTATATAGTTACTTAAAGTTAGTTAAACACATAAATATATTGATCTACAATTAGATCTAGATCTTGAATTAGATCTGGATCTAGTCTAGGTCTATATTTTGAATAAACCATTTGATTGTCATTGTAAATTAGCTATCACTTTAGACTTAGACTTAGCTTAGGCCATCTTAGGCATTTTTAACCTTAAACTAGATTTAGACTAGACCTTTTAAAACTAAAATCAACAACAGTCATCATGAAATTGCTCTGGCTATTTATCCTAATAATTACTAAATACACACTAGCTGAACACAGAACTAGATCTACCTCAGTCAACACTAAACTTAAAAAGGAAACAACAGTCATAATCAATCATCACACTTTAGATCAATACAACTTCAAAAATAACCTAACATACACATCCATAACATTAAAGAAGATTACCCATCACAAATGGAAGTTCTCAATCAGACACAGTAGAAATAAATACCTTTCACTGTTAATATTAATAGCAGGAGATGTAGAGTCAAATCCTGGGCCTAGATCTAAAGTTAGATGCAACATCTGCAAAAAAGTATGCACCATGAAACAGAAAGCCATTCAATGTGACACCTGCGATGAATGGTACCATGCATCATGTCTCCATATGAATACACCTGTGTATTATGCCTTAGGCAACAAAGATGCATCATGGCACTGTGTACCGTGTCTGTTACCTCAGTTTACATCAGGACTGTTTGATTCCTTTGATGCGGACACTTCTAACCCATACAACATCCTAAACACCATCCCAAAACCAACTCACCAACCACTAGCCAGATCCACTCCTGTTAAACCCAAATCTACTAAAATTAATACAACAGCCTCACTAAACAAACCTACTAAAGAAGTAATACCAAAATACCTTAAAACCTTAGTAATAAATTTTCAAAGCATTAGGAACAAAACAGCAGACTTAGAAATTTTATTAGAATGTGAGAAACCAGACATAATTGCAGGAACAGAAACTTGGCTACATCCTGAAATTTATAATGCAGAAATTTTCAATAGTAATTATGAAATTTTTAGAAAAGATAGGGCTGATAATCATGGAGGAGTTCTTTTAGCAATAAAAAACACTCTTATAGCAGAAGAAATTACCTTACCTAACTCAAAAAACATAGAATCTACATTTTGTAAAATTAATACCACCTCAACATCCCTTATAATAGGCAGCATTTACAGACCACCAAATTCTAGTTTAGAATACATGCAGGAACTATGTAATCAGATTACTACACTTAAAGAGACAAATAAAAATGCAGTTTTTTGGATTATGGGTGACTTCAACCTACCTGATATAAATTGGAAAACACTAACCATAGATAAACACCAAAACCTTAAGGACATAAATGAGCTTTTCATAGAAACTTTACACAACCTAAGTTTAGATCAAATCATTAAAAAGCCAACTAGATTAAACAACACATTAGATCTCTTCTTAACCAACAGACCTGGATTAGTAGTTGATTATGATATTATCCCTGGTCTATCAGACCATGAGATCATAAAAATACACAGTCAGATAAAAGCAGTAGCCAATACAAAAACCAAAAGAAAAATCTTACTCTGGAATAAATGTAACCTAACACAACTACACCAAGCTGCATTAAACTTTCAACAAACATTCTTATTAGAAAAAGACATTAACCAACCAGTCGATGACCTCTGGAATTTCATTAAAAACCATCTTAAAAGCATTATAGAAAATCATATACCAACTAAATACACATCAAACAAAATAAATAAATGCTGGTTTAATAATAGACTAAAGAAGCTTTGTAAACAGAAGGAAAACCTATATAGAAAATTTAAAGAAACCAAGGCAGAAAGAGTTTACAAAAAGTATATAAAAATTAAACACCTAACCCAAAAAGTAAGCAGACAGCTGCAGAGTGAATACATAAACAATGTAATATCTAAAGATAACAACAAAAACCTATGGTCATACATTAAGTCTAAGAAAATGGAAACAACAGGCATAGCGCCATTAAAAGATGAACACAACATAATACATAATGATAATAAAACTAAAGCAAACATCCTAAACAAATACTTTGCATCAGCATTCTCAGCCCCAGGAGACAAAGACATATTTCTTAATTTGAACCAAGTAGACAACATAGAAGATTTAGTAGTACAAGAAAATGGAATTCAAAAACTATTAGCCAACACCAAACCAAATAAAGCGTCTGGACCTGATGGTATTCCAGCTAGATTACTCAGGCATCGCTTAACCAGGGCAGAGTACCGAAGGACTGGAAAGAAGCTAATGTCACCCCCCATTTAAAAAAGGAGAAAAATCTGACCCAGGAAACTACAGACCAGTATCACTTACCAGCATCACATGTAAAATACTAGAACACATAATATGTAGCAACATCATAAACCACTTAGACAAACATAATGTCCTCACCCCATACCAACATAGCTTTAGGAAATATAGATCATGTGAAACACAACTAATAGGACTAATTGATGATTTTTCAAAAGGTTTAGATAATAGTGAACAAATAGATGCTACCTTACTAGATTTTTCCAAGGCTTTTGACAAAGTTCACCACCATAGTTTGCTTAAAAAATTAAAATATTTCGGCATTAACGGTCCACTGCATCAGTGGATTAAAGATTTTCTGATAGGGAGAGAACAAACTGTAATAATAAATGGCTCTAAATCAACACCAATAACAGTAAACTCAGGTGTACCTCAAGGAACAGTCTTGGGTCCACTACTATTTTTAATTTACATAAATGATTTACCAAATTGCATTAGTTCAGGAACAAAAGTCAGATTATTTGCAGACGATTGCATAATATATAGAACAATAAAAACAAAACAAGACACAGATATTTTACAAAGAGAATTAGATGAATTACAGAAATGGGAATCAAATTGGAGCATGTCTTTCCACCCAGAAAAATGTCAGTTGTTAAGAGTAACAAAAAAACTAAAACAAATTAATTCCACTTATCTTATTCATGGCAAACCAGTAACACAGACTAAAAACGCAAAATACCTAGGTGTTATAATAAATGAAAAACTGTCATGGAATCCACATATTGATGAAACTATAAAAAAATCCAACAAAGCATTAGGGTTTATTAAAAGAAATTTCTATAAATCAAATAAGAACATAAAACTAAAATGTTATTTAACCTTGGTTAGGCCAATAATAGAATATGCATCCCCCGTGTGGGACCCCTCAACTCAAGAAAACATTAAGAAACTGGAACAAACACAAAATAGAGCAGTGAGATTCATAACAAACGAATATTCACATTTGACTAGGGTAACATCATTAGTAAAATCACTAAATTTAGAAAGCCTTCAGGACAGAAGACTCAAAAGTAAAGTAGCAATTATACATAAAACACTGAACCATAATCTTCAAATACAAAAACAAAATTTAATAAAATACTCCGAAAGACACAAAAATAAAGGCACATTCCTCGTCCCATATGCTAGGACAAATTTGTACAAATACTCCTTCTTCCCTAGTGCTATTAGAGCATAAAATGGGTTGCCTGAGCTAGCCAGAAAAACCAGTGACTTGGCAGAATTTAAGTCATTGGTTAATATGCATGACTAAATGCATGACGCTTAGGACGTAATCATCTTCTTTTTTGAAGTAACGTCTGTATTATATAAGAAGAAGAAGATAAGAACCGAACACGAACTATACTCGTCCTCGAACCGAACCGAACTCGATCTTAAATCTGACCGAACCGAACCTGAATTTTAAAAGTTGTGTTCAATTCCCATTTCTAATATATATAAGAAAGGGGTGAGCTGAACACTGAGTTAAGCAAGAAGAGAACATAATAGACCTGTAAAGACCTGTTAAGGTCTGTTAAGACCTGTTGAGACCTGTATCAAAAACATTCAGCAGAGAAGAGGCAGGAAAGGGGAGGTAATCACAGGGGGGGGGGGATGCTGGAGTGTGTGTTGGTCTGTTAGTTGGTGATAAATCTTAAACTTTGCGCTGACAGCGTAGATCTATCAGATCGAACTTGGAAAATCAATGCTGTTATAGCCGATACAATATTTGTGTGCACAGTGGCTAGATAGTAGGAGTTATTCTCCATTAATCTACATCGTCTCGTCTGTTTTTATTACAAAGCTTTATATCAACTCTGTCTGTCTGGTCAAAAGTTTGAACATGGCTTTTTTTTTTCCATTTCCCCTTATTAGATCAAGTTAAAGCTCTGAACATTTATTCATTAAACCTGACAAGACATGAACCAATTAAAAAAAAAAGTTAATTAATTGTTGGTGATTAATTATTTGAATTTATTTCGTAAGGGGAATAAATGATACTTGATGAGAGATATGGATATATATATATATATGGATTTAGTACCCAAATTACATTTTGAAAGTTTTTTCTCCCATTCTCGGATCAAGTCAAAATTTTACATAATTATTCATAGTCAATAACAATACACGAATCAATCCAAAAATTAACCACTTAGTTAATCATTTAGTACTAATTAATTAATTTTGTTTTATAAAGCAGAAAAAAAAGCTAAACCCTGTACTTTTCAGATAAGTGGCTGTAATTAGCTGTTCTATACCTTAGATAAGCTTTGTTGTGTGTTTTTTTAATTTATTTATTTTAGTCAATGCATTCGATACATTAAAACAAGTAACAGGAAAAAAAAAGGATGTGTGTGCGTGTGTGTGTAGTTTTAAAGACAATGTCTACTTTATTACTTTATTAAGCTGATAATTTTCTGTAAAAGCGATTACTTTGCTCTTAATAAATAATGAATAACTGATTCATAATTAAATATAATATTTTACCGATTCCCCCTTTCCGGAAAAAAAAAATCTACTCAGAGCATATAAAATTGTAATGACAGGCCTATAGATCCAGACTTGAAAGATAAAACTGTATTTATTTATTTAACTCTTTCATGAATTCATGCGGGAACACCCTCTGGTGTATGTGGGTTCAAAAGATAGCTTAACGAATGATAAACCATGATAACATGTGTCGTTATATGCGTGATTATAACATTTGTTAATTCATTATCAGTACTGTATTTACCTATAGGCAACAGAAGTCACAGTTTAGTGCTCCGTTTGCTTTGGGCTCCATATCTGAAAAAGCTTGGGGCCTATCAAGTGTAATACAGTTCTGTTCAGTGTATTTCTAGCACTTGTTATATGATGAAAAGCACGTGACTATAAACGCCAAATGTACTTATTTCTGTGGGATACCCGATGACGTAGGCGAGATCAAAATATAGCTCTTACTTACCTATTATATACTAGACATATGTGACCCGCGGCCCGTGGGTCTTAATTTGCGTGAGTGTTTTGGAAACAATTAAACGAAACAATAATGTTATAAGTAAAGCAAATGCGTGAATGTAAAAATAGTATGAAAAGGGGGTATCAAAGTAGCTAATCGACTTAAATCCATTAAAGTAAAAAACATTTGCTTGTAGGCCTACATATATTTGATTAAAATATGAAATGAATGGACTTTATTTTGTACGTTCATGTGTTCAAGTATAAAGTAGATCTATCATCTAGAGTCAAATATTGGCTTGAATAGATTTCGTTCTGCGCGTGCGTGGAGCCTTCGCTCTGCGCGTGCGTTACCTTTCTTTTTAGATGTACGCAACTCATGAATGGAACTATTAAAATGTATGTCAACACGGCTTCGCACCTATAGCGAACGAATGTACGAAAAATGCTTCAGAAAACAAATTTGAAGGTTAATTTGATTAAAATATGAAATGAATGGACTGTAATTAGTATGTTCATGTGGTTAAGTATAAAACTATCTTTGCGAAGAGAAGTTCTATCATCTTAGAGTTGAATTAGACCTGGGAATAGAGAGAAGTGTAACATTTAGATCTTCTCTAGCGAAAGTATGTACGTCAGAAATTCTAAATTTGAAGATATAAGGAACGAATCTATGTAAAAATGCTTTTGAAAGAAATTAGAAGCCTTATTTTCTTAAATTAGGAAATTAATAGACTATATTTTGTAATTGTCATGTGTCAAATTAAAAACCTTTCTGAGCAAAGTGTGGTTCTTAAAATTAGATCTAGATCCTTTCGAGCTTCTCTAATGTAAACATGGTAAACATGGCCTAGATCCATGAAATAGTAATAGTTTCACAGAGTTGGGCAATTATGTATTTGAGGATAATAAGTTTGTTTTAGGGCTACTATACATACGTCACGGTTCCAGTTAGTACCCAAGGAACATTTGTGCAAAGTTTTATCAAGATTGGTCTAACGGTTTTGAATTCTATGTGCAACATACATACATACATGCATACATACATACATGCATACATACATACATACATGCATACATACATACATACATACATACATACATACATACATGCATACATACATACATACATGCATACATACATGCATACATACATACATACATACATACATACATACATACATGCATCCATACATACATACATACATACATACATACATACATACATGCATACATACATACATACATACATACATACATACATACATACATACATACATACATACATGCATGCATACATACATACATGCATACATACATACATGCATACATACATACATACATACATACATACATACATACATACATACATACATACATACATACATACATACATACATACATGCATGCATGCATGCATACATACATACATACATACATACATACATACATACATACATACATACATACATACATACATACATACATGCATACATACATACATACATACATACATACATACATACATACATACATACATACATGCATACATACATGCATACATACATACATACATACATATATACATACATACATACATACATACATACATACATACACACATACGCCTTACTTTCTACTTTCTATTTTAGATGATAAACCATGAGTGACCTTTAGCTTATGTTACTTGATGTGTGATTCTAAGCACTTGTTAATTCCCTGCATGTTTTCAATCATTTGGGAGATAGAGGTAAGAAAAACAAAATTATGTTGATTGAAAGGGTTCCCAAATCTCAAAAAGGTTAGGGCCTTACCTAGTCTAAATCCAGCCATGTTCATTACATCTGTGGTTTCTAGCACCTGTTATATAACTAAAAGCGCGTGACTCCCTTCACATCCTACACGTGAATCTAATGGTAATACCATTTATAGTGTGTCAATATACACCACTGATTTCACGAACTACTCTGACGCTCTCGGTATATCTCGTGGCCGAGGAGACTCCAGCGTTACCCTCAATACGCACGTGGCTAATAAAAAAAAAAGAAGCTCGCCTCATCACCACACACAATGCAATCAGTGAGATAAGAGACGAGGGCCGGTTCCCTACTTGAGAGCTCGGGGCCCTCTGCTCTCTAACGCTCTCTAACCGAATTACGGAGTCTGGGAATCGTTACGGGGACTTGGGTACACAGAAGGCCAGGCTCACGCCATTGGCTGGAACAGGGTCACGTGAATGATTTCTGGCTTCAACAAGTTGACATGGAGGCACAAATTCTTCCCTCGCGCCAAAATTTTTCTTTTTTTAAAAAAAGGTCAAAATTGATTTTTCTTTTTTTTTTTTTAGATAGTGAAAAGTGTTTAATCTGCTTCTGACAAAAGGTAACATCTTTAATAATGGAGAGTCTCTCGTGCCCAGTTTAAATGAGATAATCTTGATGGAATATTAAGTCTGTCAAAATATAGGCTGGTTATAGGATCAGGCCTGTTAATGTACACACGTAGGCTGGATTGTCCAAAAGTTAATATTCTTTGCCTCAGTTCATGTTTCCCGCCCCCCTTTGAAATCAACTTTTGATAAGATTGCAAGAGAAAAAAAAGCATTTATAATATCACATTTATAATATCACATTTATAATATCACATTTATAATATCACATTTATAATATCACATTTATAATATCACATTTATAATATCACATTTATAATATCACATTTATAATATCACATTTATAATATCACATTTATAATATCACATTTATAATATCACATTTATAATATCACATTTATAATATCACAATTTATAATATCACATTTATAATATCACATGTATAATATCACATTTATAATATTACATTTATAATATCACATTTATAATATCACATTTATAATATCACAATTTATAATATCACATTTATAATATCACATATATAATATCACATTTATAATATTACATTTATAATATCACATTTATAATATCACATTTATAATATCACAATTTATAATATCACAATTTATAATATCATATTTATAATATCACATTTATAATATCACATTTATAATATCACATTTATAATATCATATTTATAATATCACATTTATAATATCACATTTATAATATCACATTTATAATATCACAATTTAACAAGTATTCGTCATGATAGTAAATGTTCATTGAACTGTTGACTTATAATGTATAAGTAATTGAAGTCTTTGCCAAATTATTTATTTAATATACTTAATATTTCTCTAACATAAATCTTTGTTAACATCAAGGAATTCACTAATTCGTTACCAATATTAAATATTTCACTACCTCAACTCTTTGTCTACATCAAGGAATTCACTAAATCATTTCGTTAACTAGAATAAATATTTCACTACCTCAACTCTTTGTCTACATCAAGGAATTCACTTAATCATTTCGTTACCTAGAATAAATATTTCACTACCTCAACTCTTTGTCTACATCAAGGAATTCACTAAATCATTTCGTTACCTAGAATAAATATTTCACTACCTCAACTCTTTGTCTACATCAAGGAATTCAATAAATCATTTCGTTTCCTAAAATAAATATTTCACTACCTCAACTCTTTGTCTACATCAAGGAATTCAATAAATCATTTCGTTACCTAAAATAAATATTTCACTACCTCAACTCTTTGTCTACATCAAGGAATTCACTAAATCATTTCGTTACCTAAAATAAATATTTCACTACCTCAACTCTTTGTCTACATCAAGGAATTCACTAAATCATTTCGTTAACTAGAATAAATATATCACTACCTCAACTCTTTGTCTACATCAAGGAATTCAATAAATATTTCACTACCTCAACTCTTTGTCTACATCAAGGAATTCACTAAATCATTTCGTTAACTAGAATAAATATTTCACTACCTCAACTCTTTGTCTACATCAAGGAATTCACTAAATTATTTCGTTACCTAGAATAAATATTTCACTACCTCAACTCTTTGTCTACATCAAGGAATTCACTAAATCATTTCGTTACCTAAAATAAATATATCACTACCTCAACTCTTTGTCTACATCAAGGAATTCAATAAATCATTTCGTTACCTAAAATAAATATTTCACTACCTCAACTCTTTGTCTACATCAAGGAATTCACTAAATCATTTCGTTAACTAGAATAAATATTTCACTACCTCAACTCATTGTCTACATCAAGGAATTCACTAAATCATTTCGTTACCTAGAATAAATATTTCACTACCTCAACTCTTTGTCTACATCAAGGAATTCACTAAATCATTTCGTTAACTAGAATAAATATTTCACTACCTCAACTCTTTGCAATGATCTGAAAGTTCACTAATTTAAATGTTTGTTTTTTTTTGTTCTCAATTACTTTAGAATTGAATGCACTATGTTACCAATGCATCCATACAAACAAATAAGTTTACTTAAAGTTTAGTGTAACGAATGGATGGCTGCCTGGTCGTGCGGTATGCACGCTGGTTGGGTCATTTCGATGGTCCCGTGTTGTACCTTGCCCGCTGCCATCCCCGTCGTCCTGCGGGAGGTTTTAGCTAGGCTCTAGATAATCTTTAACTCTGAAGGAAATATCCAAAACATGTTGTTTTTTTTTTAAAGTTTACAAAACAAAAACAAAAAAAAGATTTCTTGTTACATTTTGTAAGACACACTCAATGTCTCATTAATTTAAACATTCACTCAACTGGACACTTCACCGTCCATTAGCCCCCCAACGTCTAAACACACAATCACGTGGGTAATTAATTGCGTCTAGATCAAGAGATCACGCAGTTGGAAACACAGGCCACTCCTGGATTGCTTTGTACTACCTGTTTAGTTATCAACATCGGAAGCGCTCAGCCGGAACCAGGTCTGTTGTGATTTTATTCCCCCCCCCCCTTTTTACCAGTCTCCACGAGTAAAAATACAAATGGGAAGTTTAGTACAGAAACATTAAAGAATGTCTAGAAGACCGATGCCTTTATATGCGTAACATGTACATCAGCCTACAGTCTAAACCAGTGGTTCCCAAACTTTTTGTCTCATAGACCCCTTTGCCAAGCTTTGCGGTTTTCGGTAGACCCCCTGCTTATAAAATTGTGCATGTTTACAAATTCATCAGCTTCAAATGTGTTTCTTCAGTGATTTTCAAGTCTTATATATTTGTTAATGAAATCCACTGCGGTATTATCATAATCCGAATATCTTCAAACCTTAGTTGAAAATCAGAATAGAGTGCATTTGAATGTTCAATATAAGTTCAAACAGAATCTCGACAGACTGTTTTAAATTTGGAAATTTGACAAATTGCTGAGAGTGTAAACTTTTTTTTTTATCAAATGTAATTTATCAGCATCTTGCTGCAAGCTAATTCATTACATTTATGAAACAAGTCTGCTCAATTGACTATGATTTTTGCTTTTGGCCCAGGTTAAATTATGTATTATTGAAGACCCCCATTTACATCTCAGGACCCCCCCTCAATTTATTTTCTTTATCTCGTAGACCCCTTTGGGAATCACTGGTCTAAACGAACAATTTAGATTTTTAATGGCTCGATTGTAGACCTCAAATAAGGCTTGTAATTTTGTTTAATCTGCCCACCTATAGTGACATAGAGAAAGGTAACAATATAAATTATATAGAATAATCTCAGAAAATCTCATATATATTTTATATGATATATATTTGATACACTTTATATATTTATGCCAATTGTTTATGAAAAGACAGAATGTTGAGCATTATAATACTATATTATAATTTATTTATACTGTTTATGAAAACAAAAATGTTGAGCTGGAGCCGTCTATCGGAAGTCTATCCAACCTAAGACAATGCCGCTTGTCTTGCATCAATCACAGCGAATAGCTAACCTCAGTCCACCTTCACCATAGAAACACACGCACACAACACTCCATAACAGCCAACACAATAACAAGTCACAGAATGTTACACTAGACTGTCTTACACGTGACGTCGTCAGAGACTCTCAAACTCTCAAAACCCAAAAGTTGGAGCTGTCAGGACTCAGGATCTCGGCTCGAATAGAAATGGGGCAATGCTAGCGATGTAGGCCTAGTATTCCCTCTTGAAGGGAGATTTGGCTTCTTTTTTATAAGATATAAAGTTTACTATATGCACGCGTACAGTTATCGATACATTATCAAACTTAACTTAATGATTTTGAGAGCAGGTAGACCTAGAATTGGAATCCCGTCATAAGACACTGATATACAATGTATGGGCCGAGTTGAAAGGAATTGCCCGGGCCGATTTTGACACCCAGTTCGCCCCTGCGCAGGAGTATTTCTCCTCTGAGGATAATTATGTAACAAAAAAAAAGCTAAATCAGTAGTGCAGCGGAAGTGTGCAGATGTGTGCGGATGGGTGCGAAAGTGTGCAGATGGGTGCGGATGGGTGCGAAAATGTGCAGATGGGTGCGAAAGTGTGCAGATGTCTGCGGAAGTGTGCGTATGTGTGCGTTTAGCAGTTTATTTATTATTAAAAGCTAGCATTAAAAGAAGAAAAACGCCAGAGAAGAAAAGCAAGGCCCACGACACTAGCTCCACCTGCCCAGTGTGCAGCCGAACAATCCGAGCTCACATAGGTCTCACCAGCCACACGAGGAGGCATAGAACCCCAGTGCAAAGCCCTCAGCCCCCCTGGATGACAAAGTGGTCATCATCGAACCACGATGGACGAACTATATTAGTAAAAGCTAGCATTTGCCCACTGAATACGCCCGTTATTTAAACCAGATGTGTCAGTCAATATGGTGAGAAACACAAAACATCCTGGGAGATGTCTACATTGTCTGACACTTGAGATTACAGTAAGAACTACAGATTTAAAGTAATGTGGCACGCTTTCATCTCGTATTTTGTCTTCAACAGGGTTCGGAGATTTATACAGATCTACTAGTTAAACCTGAAAAAAAAAAGGAGAATGTTTTTTTTTTCGTAATCCTCGATTTATATTTCTTTTGTAACGATCTGTTACTCTCTCTCTCTCTCTCTCTCTCTCTCTCTCTCTCTCTCTCTCTCTCTCTCTCTGGCACCCTTTCGCTCTCTCTGGCGCTCTCTGATCTTTTTCTCTCAGGCTCTCTCTCTCTTACTATCCCTCTAGCTATTTCTGCCTTTCCCCTTTCTCTCGCTCTCAGTCTCTCTCTTTCTCTCTCTGGTCTCTCTTTCTCTTTCTATCTCTCTCTTTCTCTCATTAGCTCTCGGTACATTTGACAAACAACTCTAGTGGCCATTTATGAAATGGAAACGAGTTTAACCCAGTGCCAAA
This sequence comes from Biomphalaria sudanica, assembly GCA_036873155.1. Taxonomy (NCBI): domain Eukaryota; kingdom Metazoa; phylum Mollusca; class Gastropoda; family Planorbidae; genus Biomphalaria; species Biomphalaria sudanica. The sequence continues at coordinate 82,831 of JAZGLO010005084.1, forward strand.
GTAATTTGAACAATTGCATTACAGAATATTTTTATTATTGTTTTAACATTCATTCCAAGTCTTCAATTCAACTAATGAAATAACTTGTTTACAAGATTCAAGTTGATTCCTTTCTAATTGACATTAATTTTGACACAAAGTGTTTGACTTAAAATCGAAATCCAAATGAAATTTTAATCAAAGAAAGAGAACCAATAAAACGTCCTTCCTTTAAAAATAGTTTCATTTTGGCAATACATTATTTTTATATTCTCAGTCTACTAACTGGAGGCGCTGGGGGCTGAGCGGTAAAGCGCTTCGCTTTTGAACCGAGGTCCCGGGTTCGAATCTTGGTGAAGACTGGGATTTTTAATTTTGGGATCTTTGGGCGCCTCTGTGTCCACCCAGCTCTAATTTGTACCTGACATTAGTCGGGGAAAAGTAGAGGCGGTTGGTTGTTGTGCTGGCCACATGAAACCCTCGTTAACCGTGGGCCACAGAAACAGATGATTCTTACATCATCTGCCCTATAGCTCTGGTCAAGATCTGAAAAAGGAACTAGTCTACTAACTAGCATAACTCAATATGTATCGTCTTATCTTTTGTTTATTTTTGACACTTGTTGTTTTTTCTAAAATTTAAAAGGCAAAGCCAATGACACTAGATTCTGCTGGAATAACCTGCCCACTAGGCAGCCGAACATTCCGGGCTCACATAGGTCTCACCAGCCACATGAGGAGGCAAAAAAAAACCAGTGCAAAGCACTAAGCCCCCTGGATGACAACAGTGGTCATCATCGAACCACGATGGACGAACTATATGTCTTTAGTTAAAACGTTGAGGCTAAAAGAAGAATTCAAGCTATTTAGATTAAATGCTACATAAAATTGTTGGGTATCTCATCGTCGTATGGGTGCTGTGACCGTTTGCGTGACAAAAACCCTCCACTTTTCCCGATCAGCAGCTGTTCTTAGCAGGATAGCAAGAGAGAGGCCGGTCCAGACAGCTTTTCTTTGGACCACACCTTCTTCGTGCTCTCTCCACGTTACGTTGAAGGGTTCTTTTGACAGAGAGTCAGGAAAAGAAGACAAACGAGCTTGTACTTTAAGAGTCAACAATCCGGCCGGGAAAAGCAGGAATTCCTCAATACGGTGAAAAAAGCTTGTACTTTACGAGTCAACAATCCGGCCGGAAGAAGCAGGAATTCCTCAATACGGTGAAAAAAGCTTGTACTTTACGAGTCAACAATCCGGCCGGAAGAAGCAGGAATTCCTCAATACGGTGAAAAAAGCTGAGCATGTTCGATCATATAGTAAGACATGACTCACTGTCAACACTCATCCATCACGGTACACTGGCGGGAACACGAAGAATTAATCGTCCAAAAAAAAAGAAAAGCTGACTGGGCAAAGTAAGAGAATAGACCGGCCACTATTCTGATAAGGACAGCTGCTGATCGGAGTGAGTGGAGGAATTCATCTACGCGAACCATCACAGCACTCTTAAGACGCCGCCAATGGAGAGATGAGAGGATGAGGTGAATGACTCATTGCAGCGTCCCAAAGCAGGGCGTTAATTTCTTTTATTTGAAGTCCTAATTCCCCCCCCCCCAGCACCCACCTCTCGTTTTTTTTAACCCATTTCCAATGTGAAGTTTTTTTTTCTACTTTGAAAAAAAAAATCATCCCTTGCACTTGTATATGTTCAATAATTGAGTCGACCTAGAAAAACTAAATTCCCGAATAAAACATCTAGAAAGCCATTAGAATTCGAACTCACAGGATTCGATTCGGAAATCGAAAGCTTTTCCACCCCGCCTCTAAACCTACACAAAGTATTGATGTATCGATTAAAAAAATTCCAAGATCAAAGGTGTCCATGCTCTTAAAAAAATGCACCCGAAGGATTTGTTTCACCTTGCTGTTTATATGTAGTCTATATGTTGTTTATATTTTGTTTATATCTGTTAATATGGAGTTGATATATTGTTTAGGCTTATATAAGGTTAATATGTTGTTTTATTTATAGTCTGTTTACATGTTGATATATAGTTGATATAACCTTTTTTTCGTTGTTCATATGCAAAAACAGATATAAATAACCGCTGGTTATGTTATTTCTTATGCTAAAGGTTCATGCTAATTCTAAAGTCTATTATTAGAAGGTCTGAGAAGTTTTATCACTTGGGAAA